>PHNY01191144.1:6601-25598 GCA_003724115.2 Anethum foeniculum | reverse complement strand
TATATATATATATATATATATATATATATATATTATTTAACTAATATTAATGTTCATATTTTAATCTAAAGAGTACTTAACGAAAATATTGTATTAATATTATATAAACACATATTATAAATTTTTTGTTCTGTATAAGTGTATACATGATCATTAGATATTAATAATCATATATAAATAAATATCGTATAGATATTGAACAAACTCTTATTATAATTTTTTTTTTTTGTATCATCGAACTATACTTGGGCCACTTTATAAACCTATTCATTTTAAAACCTAGTTTAATGGTTCCGATTATTTTAAAAAATTATTTACCTTTTTTTCAAAGGTTTAATTATTATAAATTGTTATTTTAATGAAAAATATATTGAAGTATACTTAATCAAACATATTTACTCTTTTTAACAAATTCAATAATAAAATTTCAAAATAAAAAAATAATATTATTAAACAACGATGCACTGCATGGCCTTAAAACATAGTACATAAATAAATCAACAAATATGAAAAAAAAAAATATTATTATATAAGTTGCAATAATAATATCAAACTTATTCTCATGTGACAGATACATATTAAGTACATGATTAAAAATTTAAGCGGAGTAGTGGCACAGTGGTATTGAACTGTGCTGGTTAACCTATAAACCTAGGTTCGATTCACACAAAAATCATTTTTTTAAAATATAATAAACATAAGGGCAAACTTGTCATTTCACATTTCACATGAATAAAATGACTCATTAATTTTATAGCCTTGTTGGGCTATTATATATATAAAGGATAAAGGAAGGATAAAGGAAGTGTACAAAAGGAAGAACAGCGTCCAACTACATATTTTCTATAAAACAAGGTATATTTGAACTTTCGAATCTAAAATATATTGGATTAATTCTAGTAATTTTAAAAAGTTTCTACACAGGCATCGAGCTATCCTTGCATCTATAAGCAGCCTACAAGCACAGATAATGGGCGCCATAATTTTTGATGAACTTCCACTCGCAAAAGGACATGGGCAGAACAAGTACTGGTTGATCAGTTATCATGCTGAACTGGGAAATACATATTGACACGAGATGAAGCAGTCAGCAACTATGCAACCCAGCAAAGGTACATATCGATCAATTTGCATCAACAAATATCTGCAGCATCCATCAAGAACAACTAACATTAATCTAGATTCTCCGTGTTGTGCACTTCTATGTTGCGTAAATTTACAATACTGCAAAATCACTGACCTCTAGATTTAGCATAGGGTCGTATGTTTTTTTCTCACTCGTGTCAAACACGATTATGCCTGTGATTTTCTGAACCCCCAGCTTGGTGGCAATCAGGTTCTGCACAAGCAAAGGCACTTCTACTAATAATACTATATATAGATGCAGCAAGTAATGTAATAGATGAAATTTCAGACAACACCACAACCTTTAGCTCAGAAGTCAGAACATATAATATTACATAGCCATGGACTCTCACACTCTCATGCCCTTGATTAAGTAAAATATTACAAGTACAAAAAAAAATCATCTTCATTTGCTATAAAAGTAACAACTTATTCTGACCCATTATCCATTTTAAAGTGATGTCACCCGTACCAAATTTCAATAGATAGAACAAGTAGAGAGATGAATTTACATTAAGCTTCTGTGCTAACCTCACTAATATCATCCTAAGTGCCTAGGCATATATAGATTCAACAACAATATTCTCGTTTTCCTACTAGCAAGCTGGCACTTTGCTACTGTATAGTATACTCTCTCTGATCCATTATATAAGCCATTTGGCATTATTTTAGGTACTTTGACCTCATATTAAAAATTTATATTTTCAAAATTTTCTTTTATTAAATATAAAAATATAAACATTCTATTTTTATTCAAAAAAAAAATATCATTTTCAAAAAAAGAAAATCTTAAAAATAATAATTTTAATTATGTAGTCAAAGCACCTAAAATTACGTGCAGAAAAGTCAAACGCCTTATAAAATGGACTAGAGGGAGCACAACTATTATTGGAACTTAAACCTTTATACTAAATGAAGTGTATGTTATTTTGTTTTATAAGAAGGATAAAAGGTCTGTATGTAAATGTTCTGTACATACCAAATGAAGTTCTGAAGACCCAAATGCCTGTAACCGAGGTAGTGCCTGTGATTTGTCAGAGTAGTATATTAGTATCATTAACTAGGGTATTCGTACATAAATTAAAAGGACCAACAGGCTTAATAATGCTTATTAGTTATTTACTGCAAGTGTTGAACCAAAATCAGTCGCAGTTATTTTTTAAAATGGGATACTATTATTCAACTGCTTTGCAATTGGTACCGCCTACTAACAAAATGAAAGTAATAGAAAGTATATATCATACTTGGATTTTGTCATTCTTTGAAAAGAAAATAACTTCTGTATACTTTTCTTGCTTTATGTTTCTGACAACCCCATCTGTCTTGGTTACAAATAAAACATTAAAATAGTTGAATTGCTGAAACAATTTGCAAATGGTTTACCATCGTTTGGATGCCGTTAACCCTGACAACTTGCTCGCTGCTTAGACCACTTTGAGATAACCAAACTTCAAAAGGACCCAGTAGCCTATCTGTTTGGTTTGTGAGATTCAAGCGTACCTACAAAGGCATCAACCAAAAGTCGGAATTGTCAATAATCGTACAAACTGCTACTACCAAATCATCATTTCGACTACCAAGGAATATTTTTAACTACTATATGACATCCACACTTTCACATCCAGAAATATTCATTTGTAGTTTACGGAATAAGATTTTAAAGTTGTAAAACTACAAACTAAAATTAGAATTACAACCACAAAACACATGACCAATATTATTAAAACTAAATCTCTTTAGCACTCCGTTTGATAAAAGAGGTTAATATATTAATTTTACTATCAAAGCTTTGGTACACCTTTTCCTGTTACCTTTAGTAGCACCAATATAAATGTACTATTACTATAAGGAGATTCAATGAACGCAGAAAAGTTATTGCCACACAAACATCATTATTTGCTTGTAATAACATCAAATAAAAAATTACCTCAAATGGTTTTTCCAGGCTGATAACAGATGGTACATCCATAGCTTGCAAATCAATCTCTTTGTGCCTAATAGGCTACAGGATAGTAATTTCGCATGTCATATAGTGTGATATTATAACCAGAGAAATAATCTAAAATAGAGGGATAAAATAAATTTCATGCCCATATGTCAGAATCCAAAGCAGGACAAGAGGATTGTACATATGTCAACACCTCATGCACATAGATTACCATTGATAAGTTTAAAAGTATTGTTACTTACACTACCAAGAATCTGCTGTGTCTGCAGGCGCCCAGGCTCACCCAGATTCGTACGCCATGTTATCTGGAGTTTCCCAAGGACGTTACTTCCCTCTACATTCATACGTGGAGATCCTTGTGATACCATTCTCAGTTGATAAAGGTAATTGTGAATTCCTCCCCCTGATCTAATAAGAGTTGGTGGCTTGAACACCTCTCTTTAAAAACAAAATAACGATAGAAGAATAAGAACACGCCAAAAAGCTTTTTTCTTAATACTTGATGAAACTGCACTAATAGGTTGATCACACTACCTGATTTTATCAGCTTCTTGTGAATGGTGAAGATCGGCATTTAGAAGCGTACCAGCCCAATTCTGAGCTGGTTCAAAGTCGACTTGATCCATGTACAGATTTGACTTTGTATTATTTTCGAGACAAGCCTCTAAATATGTAATATCCTGCGAGTAAAAGGGCTTTCACCTACTTAATAAATAGTAGGCAAATCTGTTCACTGTATGCCAACATTCATGTAAATACATAATTATTATATCTTTTGGGAACAATACTTGTGATTGGCAGTCAAAACTCGGAAGATAAAACATGCAGGAAAAGTATATGAAGCAGCTAAGAACTTGCTGCTTATTTTAGAATATTGTACTGAGTTATATTGATGGCAGATATTAAATAAGAACGGCCTGAGGCCACAGAACACTTGCTACCAAGGCAAAAGGTTCAAAACTAGAGAAGTTATCAGAAAATTGGGCAGGTTCGTGTTTATGCACATACTCATGTCTACTATAGCAAGATCAGTAGATCACAATGATCACAATACTCAGTCCCTCACAATTGAAAAGTTTTTAAAACTGTCAACCTACCTTCACAACTCGCACCTGCACAAGGAAGAAGGAACATTGTTAAGTTGGAAAATAAAAATCAAACTAAACAAATACTACCTATTAATAGAACGCAAATGCCATATCTGATTAGAGGGAAACTTACTGCCACCATGCATGTTGAAATGATTATCAAACAAAATATATTTAGGAGCAAAACATGCTAGGTCAAATGTCTAAAAAGAGAATGGTACCTTTGTCCTGACTGAAAGTGGATTCGCAACCATAAACTTGAAAAACTGTGGCAGATATTTACGTTCTCCCTCATTGTCAGTATACAGAGCAGTGCACACCAACCTAAAGATGATAAAACAACCTTACCAGGTCAAATCAGATTAGAGTTGCATATTACGTGAAGTAATATCAGTGACCAAGAAAAGACCACAATATCATCACCGTTGTGACTTACGTGTGTGCACCGAGTTCTTTAACATCATGTTCCACAATAAAATCATAACGCCCACCAGCACGTATCGATTCAACAGGTGATTTTGAGGTGTCTAAAAGCATTATCCTTTGCCTCTCGGTTTGAATTTCTGCCTGCAATCAGTCGCATTGGAACTTTCCTATGAGTTAGATGATCTAGATTCCAGACTGAACTTCCATGTACCATATGTACCATAATAAACAAACTAGTGTCGTATGTTGGCATACCTATGTATCAATATATACAATCAAATGAGAAAAATAAAGCAACTACTCTCACATTCTTCACATACAGTCTACCCAGTAGTTTAAGATGGATATCACTCGCTGCTGGTTTAATTGCATAGTGATTGTTCTATTCTGTCTTCCTGCTAATATGTATTATCATCTTTAAGGTGTTAGCAATTAGTCAATCCTTCATCATCCAGCTTGACTTAATTTACTTTTATTTTTTTTTAAAAGCCTCCCTTCGGCGAAAAACAGAAAAAAAAGTAGATCTAAACCAATTTTTACTGCATCATGTACTAATTAGTTAATGATAAAAGAGGGATCGTAGAGATACACCTATTCAAACACATCACACAGCTATCAATCAAAGAAAAAGGAGTCTATAATTAATATCAACAGAAGCAAAAGCAGTTCTAATATGTTCGTTACAGAAGTACAAAACAAATAATAAATCACAGTACAAAGTGGTATTCAATCACATAAGCAAACACACTACACATATATGACAATTGACAATGCAGAACCATCCAAGTCATCCCATCAAATTCCGACTTAAACCCAACTATACCCTCATATTACACAAACGATATTTTGTAACTAACATGTTTCTGATCCATATTATTACACGCTCTTAATTACCATTGTTTCAAATGACATTCAATATCTTCAAAAATGTAGCTAACAAATACTAACAGCACAAAAATAAGAAGTTCAAATTCCACCAAAAAAAACGTAAAAAGGGTGACAGAAATAAAATTACCTTAATATGAATCTCCCTAACTTCGAAATTAGAACTGTTATTAATACTTATATAACTGCAAAACGTCTCTCCCAAATATATTGCCCTGCACAAACACAAAAACACCCACATATCACAATTCCATAAACTACACAAACATTTTGACCCGACCCGACCCGATCATTCAAAATGGTGCCAAACTCCATACATTCACATTCTTATTCACTCATACACAATACTCTAGTAAATGAATCAAATTGGAAAAAACGACCCGAGTTGAGAGAGATGACCCGACCCGAAAGATTGGGGGAGAACGAGAAGACCGGGGATGCCCATAGCATCAGAGGGATGATCAAGTAACAATCGGGTACGGTAAGTAAGATCCGAAGAAGAATCAGGACCGTTGGATTTAGAATCAACGGCTGAGATTAGACCGGCGAAATTATCGGAGGCAATAGAATCATCAAAAAGATCTTCGCCGGCTAGAAGATCGAAAGGATCGAAACGGAGAGGAGTGGTGTCGACTTGAAATGTAGGGCGGCAGAGTCGCATTACTCTGAATGCTAGTGAGTGGGGCCCGCCGGAACCGCCCTGTTTCGCCGACGCCGCCGTGGGGGAGCTCATTTTTTGGGTGGTGATCTCTCTGTAGAGAAACTGTTTGATTTTGTTTTTAGAACAAGTGTGAGGAAAATATTTTCATTATGAATATTGCGATAAACTCTTTAGTCCTTTTTTTTACGAGTTTTCGTCAATTTTCGAGAATGTAATCATCGGCTAAACAAGAAAATTTTAGTGTAACATTGAATATTATTTTTCACCAAAAATCGAACTCATAAGCATTCCAAACAATGATAACCCATGATTTTGAATCAAATTATATTCTTATAATACTAGGGACCTTTGCCCGCGCTACGCGTGCTAAGAATGTTTATAATTTTTAAAAAAATTCTCGTAAATTTCACGTAATTTTAAAAACTTCTAGTAGTGTATGATTCTAGCATATTGACTGCAGCACAATTTAATACAATTTATAACTCCTACCTTATACTACCTCTGTTTTTTATTATATGACGCTTGACTTTTTTCACACACTTCAATGCTTTGAACGGATAGTAAAACACATCATTTTTAATTTTTTCTTTTTTTGAATAAAAGTACACAAAAAGTATTATAATTCACACAAAAAATTCAAAACTAATATTTATAAATACCCGGTCAAAGCATATTGAGATGTGTGCAAAAAGTCAAGCGTCATATAATAAAAAACAGAGGAAGTAACTCGTAGAGATCAAACATGCATGTGCAGCAGCATAGTTATTATTAAGCATGATGTTTCGAAAATTTTGGTTTGCATAACATTTAAGTGAATTAATGAAATGTTTTAATTCTGTGTTGTGTGAAAATATATCAAAAAACTTTTAATCCAATCGCATGGAACTGACGATATTTAACTTCAAATGAATTTTTATGATATTTTAGTAAATATTAATTAAAATAAATTTATTGATGTGTGTTATAATTCTAATACACAATTGATTAAAAAGAATTCTAAAATAACCTGAAAATTAAATTGCATAGAATAAATATATTGTATCATAATTTTAACTACATGTGGAAATTAATATTTTAAATTTTGATGCGATTTGTAAAATTAGTTTGTCAAAAAATATTCTTTTCATTTAAAAAATTAAAATTTAGTGTAGTTATTTTAAAGGAATATATAGATGAAACAAAATAGGCTACTTAATTTTATTATTTTTTAAAAAAATTAGATAATTAAATATGTAAAATAATTAATTTTAATAAAAAAATGTTACCAAACAATCACCTTAATGTCACCCAAATAATTACCTTACTCAAAATTTGAAACAATAAAATATTTTCACAACTTCAGAGAAGGTCATAATTTAATGAGTGAAACTAAATTTGTTAAGATACCAATAAAATAAACATTGAAACTAAACTTGTTGTATAAAACAGGACTATCACTAAAAAAAGATTAAGATTGCTATTACGACACATGTTTTTAGTTTCAACGACTTCAACAAAGGTTTCTATATATTTAAAGGTTAAAACTTAACTTGCTGTGGTCAAACCTTAGTTGAATTATGATATGCAAATTTACATGCAAAACCTATCCATACAGTAATGCTTTTATATATCTTTTCACTTTAAATTTGGAATTATAATTGATAGTATACTTTTTATGTAAAAGGAAAATATATGTTCGGCTCATCAACATAAACCTTTCAAAGAAAAAGAGAAACATAACAATCGGGAGATCAGTAAATGTTGAAAATTTCTAGATACATATATAGTGTGCAAATTTATGTTGAATGAGTTCATATCCTCAGGTATTGCTGGAATTAAGTTGATAAAATCCTCTTATACAAATTGCTGAAAGCTGATTGTGATAAAAACAAATTGTTGAAACTAAATAACTCTAATAATTGTTTTTCATGAACTTTGAGAATGATGAATTGATATTTGCAACCATATGTTTAAATGAAATGGGCATATAGTAGCACGATAGTACCTCAAGCATATTTACCATAAATCCGTAATTTAAAAACAATCTATAATTGATTACTAAAAGTTGGTAATTGACTATGTATGAGATACTTACTTGTCAGTGGGGTAATATCAAAAATAATAAAATTATTGAATAAGTCCCACGCTTAAATCAGGGTTTAGACTCTACCATAAATCCTAAATTTAAGTTCCCTATATTCATTTTTATAAATATTTGTAAAACCCAAATGAGCAATTTTTTATCACTAATTTACAAAAAGTTATAAAAATTGGGGCCATGCTTAAATTTTAAACTTGTAAAATTACGTTCCACACTAAAATTAGGGTTTAGGCTCTACAGTTTAGGGACCATGCTTAAATTTTAAACTTGTTGAATTACGTTCCAAACTAAAATTAAACCCTAAATCGATGTCCCTTTTATTCATTTTTTAAAATATTTCAAAAACCCATACAGGGAATTATTGAACCCTAAAATATTAAAAATTGTAAAAATAGGATCCACGCTTAAATTTTTAAAATTATTAAATAAACATTTAAATATTTGTAGAAACGAAAAATTTACCTGATACTCCACCGACAATGGAGTATCAGACCTGATACTGGACCAGTATCACGCCAGATACTCTACCGGATGGCGTATCACCTTATATTCTACTGAAAGTGTAGTGTCTAATGGGTATTTGATGTGCATATTTCAGAAGAGGTATTTTCGGCCATTGGGCATTTAAAAAAGGTATTTTGTTCATTTTCTCTAGAATAACTTCATGAAACTATAGCCGATCATATTATTCATCAAATATGGGTGCTTTAAAATTTGGAGAAAATGAGATCTAAATATACGTAACAAAATATGATGTTGTTTTTGTAACTTTTCAATACTCTCAGAAGGACTAATTATGCCATGTCACTAAATTTTGTATACATATAATATATTTATTAAAATTTTGAATAAAATGATTTTTTGAAGTCTTACTAAAAGATTATTTTTACAATTTTGTATTTTGTTTTCCCCTTAATTTTATCAATTTAATTATATCGTAGAGACTCGACGTCGCCGTCTCGTATTTTATATAAGAAATATGGTTTTAATCATCTTTGTGTTAGTGAGAATTGTAATGTGAGAGAGTTTGGTGAATACAATAATTTAAATTATTTATGAGATTAAATTATTGAAAAATAATTTTTGAAAATATGATCATATTTTTATCAAGTATAAAATGAGTAAAATGAACGAAAGTAGTGGATGTAGTTATAAAATTTTGCTCTTTTTAAAAGTGGAAAGAAATGGATGGGTCATATGGAATAATATAATACATAGAAAAGTTCAAATATATTCAAAATTACATATTAAAATAATTAAATTTAGTATAATATAACTTATTAATTAAGTACCAATGTTGTATTAATATGTTCCAAAACATTAAAATTGTAAAAATATATTAAATCGAACTTAACAATGAACAGATGATGAATCATGGTAGCAAGGTGTGCAGATTGATAATGCATACATGGAAAATGAACATAATTTAATAGAATTGTATAGTTGCACATTACTTGATGTCGTCTTAGAGCGCTTGAATTATATTATTAGAAATTTTAAGAATATTGGATAAAATTTGAACATAAAGAAATTAAATCGAGTGAAATAAGTTTGGAAAAATACTATTTAATTACTTTATTTATCAAATTTAATATATAAACCGGTGCATCAATCCTTCGTCATTTTTTTTTAATAATCTTAACAAAATCTGATAAATGAAAAACATTTGCATACTTAAATTA
Organism: Anethum foeniculum; assembly: GCA_003724115.2. Lineage (NCBI taxonomy): Eukaryota > Viridiplantae > Streptophyta > Magnoliopsida > Apiales > Apiaceae > Anethum > Anethum foeniculum. Next base: position 15,703 of record PHNY01191144.1, on the reverse strand, counting down.
ACTACTTAAATTTTAATTAAAAGAGATCAAAAAATTTATAATACAATGTGATTCTCATTATTTTATACTTTTCTCTCAGTATGACTTTAATATTTTTCACTTATAATGACTCATTATACCCCAACATAAAATTTTGTACATATATGTTTAATAAAATTTTAAATAAATGAGATTCGAAAGTAATACTAAAAAATGATTTTGCGATTTTCTATTTAATTTTCTCCTCAATTTGACTTAATATAGTTATATCAGAGCGTTACTCGACGTCGCCTCCCGGAGCCGTCTCGCATTTTATATAACATATATTATTTTGATCAGGAGTGTTGTATTATTCTGCGAAGGATTTTTAAACAGGACAATTTAAATGATTAAAATTTAATAAGTATTTTGACAATTACTGAAAAAGACATAGTTTGTTGTATGATTTAAATTTACTAATGTTCAAGACTAAATTTTTTTTACTTAGTATGATTTAATATAATTGTATAAACATTTCAATTTTTCTTTCCAAACATTAACCTTGACATGGCGACTGCATTCTTAGCAATGAAATAATTTAGTACACTTGATTTCAATGTATACTTAAATATGTTTGAACACGGTTTTTAATTGAATAAGTACCATCCATCAAACAGTCTAAAACGTAAAACTTGTTTTACTCCATGAATAGTATGTAGGAACATAGGCATCTCAAGATCTTGAACTAATCCTGCAACACCTGCAAGAAAAGAAAATTGTACTTGATAGTAATTGAGTTTATGGAGGAATACAGCTACACTGTATTCTAAGGACACATAATTAACCAATCACTAATTCTTACCTGGAGAATATGTAGGTAACTGACTGGGATCGTAAGTATTAGCAAGGTTGCCCATTTCTTCAAAATCTACATTCTCAAATTTATGAGTAGGTATAAATACCTTATCACGCATTGGATTCCCTATTGTGGTAATTGCAGAAATGATTTTGATATCTGAGGAAAATGGCCTTAGTTTTTTAATAGTTTTCTTCATATATATATAATATACTGGTAACAATGGTCAATATTCTTCAACATATCACAACTGAAGCCAAAATCGAATAGTATTGCTTAAGTACTTATAACTTATAATATAAACAACACTAAAGCTGAAATTTAACGCAGCTGATAGTATAGAAGCACATATTCTAACATCAAAATGTATTGTATAGATTATCTTCAAAACCAAATAAAGACAGAAGCCAAGAAAACATGTGCTACTTAACATAGTGCAGAAGCAAATTTATCTGGATCCGGGGGATTCTGCCTATTATTAGAGGAGTTATATTACATAGTATTAAGCATCAGATACTTTCTTTCTATAGTCAGCATCTTTAATGATATCTTTCTTAAATAATCGAAATGAAAGTGAATAATTGTATTATTTTAATAAAAATATTATGAGAAAGTAAAAATGTATTCAATAATCAACTTTCTTAAAATTTTAATATGCTGAAGAAAATATGACAAAAGAATAGAGTGAACGTATTGTAACATTCATATAAAACACCAATGTGCAGCTATATAACCTAGCTGGTTGCGGCAGTATAAATTTTCTCCTCAAATCTTACGAAAATTTTCTCGAGCTCTCGCAATCCCTCTTGTCCATAGAATGGAAGATGCCTCTTTAAAGTGTCCATTCTACAATTAAAATAATTAAATATCACATAGTCATGAAGCTATAAAAATTAATGGTATATGTCTCACAAAACTTTAATCCCTCTTACATAATAAGAAGCTAGAGTCAAAAGGCCATAAATATTAGTTGACGAATACTAATGGGACGATAATGGTTTGGGGTTCGAGACTTGAGAGTATGTCCAGTAGACTTCCCATTAATCTTTAGATAGACGTCACTGGTGTGACTACATCATATTCTTAATATAATAGAATTGCCTTGTTTAGTGCAGAGGAATGATATTCAAAGCCAACAGGAACATACAAGGGCAAGTATTTCCGATGGTATGACTTTGAACATACCTGGATAGGTAAGCTCTTCAACTTCTGCAACATCAAGCATGATAACTGGTTTAATATGGCGGAAACTTTAGCAATGGTCCTCCTTGTGTTTAGGCTGATCCTCAAGATTTTAAAATACATTCTATTTAATTTGATGCTTATTTAGGTTTATTTCTGAAAATACTATGTTTTTATAGTAGTTGTCTATTGAAACTCGGCATCTTGAAGAGCTGGCTATTAAACAGTCCTGACAGCTAGTTCCTGGAATAATATCAAATCATGGTTAAAATTTTCAACATATAGTTCTAATTAAATGGCAGTGAGGTTGATTTGTTAAGTCTTAAAAAGGACTTTAAATTATGGTTCCATAAATAAATGATAGTTAAAATGTATAGAACGTCACTATATAAATGTTAACCGGTCATATTAGAAGTAATAAGACATTACCCAACATTGAGAAAAACCTGATAGTTTAATATTTTTATATTTTTTGGACGCATTTGTGATGGAGTAACAATTTTGGATGCATTATATCGAAAACCACGTTTAGCTTATAGGACTTAAGTAGTCAGAATGCCTAATTGAAAGTAGTGTTCTATCCAAATTTAATTTATGAGTATCAGTGTTACAAAAATGGTGCTTATTTCTCAATAAATTTTTTCTTAAATTTATTTTTCAATAATTGTGAAATTGGAATAAAATCAAAATAAGGTATTTATTGACGGTTCCGCGACGTCGTCTTCGACGACGCCTTATATTCTCTAACTAAAAAGTATAATAAAGAATATGTATATATTATAATTCGTTACATTGTATAAACAATATCTTAATACAAAATAAAATTGAAAAATTAATAAAAATATAGAGAATTATTTTTCTATACTCTTAATTAAGTACAAAAGGTAACACAATTAGTAGGAGATCGGAAATATATGCTCTTTCATTAAATTTCTTGAAACATTAAATATATGAAGGGGAACAACGATATTACATACAAAAAGTTCTTGATATAAAATTTGGTTGTGACTTAATTTATAAGAAAATTTGTTTATGAATTTTTTTACAACCACATCTACTATATAATTTAGAAATTTCTAGGCATCACAGTTATGTTAATAAAATATCAAAATTATTACTTTGTTAATTTATATAATAAAATTTGCATGTAATCTTTTATAATTACATTACCTTAGATTGTTGCATATATCAAAATTCTTCTTTTGGTGCTATTAGGTTAAATAACTTTAAATTTTCTGTTATAAATAAATAATACAAAATTCAGTTGAGGCGATACAAAATAATTATCTGTCGGTTAACACCAATATAGTATTATCTAATATTATTGAAACTTTTTAATAGAGATGTAATTTTTAAATAATTTTTAATAAACTATTATAATTAATTTAAGTAAAAAAGTTTTATTATTAATTGTTTCTCAGCGTTGCATCTTTTTGCATTCATATTAACAAAATAACATTTTCTTTTCTAAATCTTTGTATTATGTAAAATCAGATTATATCGAGTAACACTTCTATATATTAATATAGTTGTAACCGTAAAACTTATTAATTTAGACTTATGTAAATAATAAATTTTTAATTTTTAATTTTTAGATAGTTTACGACATCAAAAACAAAGTTGAATTTTACTACACAAATTTATATTGAATGATTACTGATAACGGTCAAAAAATAAGTTATTTCTATTATATACTTAATTTAAATAGAATTATTGCTATTATAGTAAAAAAACTTGAATTTAAATAATTATATTATATCAACCCCTTTTTTGACCGGATATCAAATATACTTTTACTTACGCTTATTTTGTAAATTTTCTTGACTTGGTTAGTTACCCTACTTTCAATTTTGAAAAATAAAATCAATCACATTAAATTCTTGTATATGCCGAGTAATCTCATGTTTTTTAGAATAAAAATATTTCTAATATAAAGCGTCAGAAACATAAAACCAATGGAACTTAAGAGCGACGAAATTATTATTATAGATATAATTATTTTGATTTATAACAGAAAAAATAAATATAATTAGTTTGATTCATTAGAGAAAAAAATTTAAGAGGAGATTTTTCGGTGTCCTAAAATTATACAATTATATTAATTATTTTAAAATTTTCAATAGATATACTCTATCACATACCAACTTACTTTTCACCAAATAAGATATAAAAAAATAGCTAATTATTTTATGCAAAAAATTTCAGTTTGAAAATAAATTAATTATATTTGTTAATGCTAAATCAAAATATATTATAGATTAACAGGTTAAGCTTTGAGTTGAATACATCCATGCAATCAAAACACCTTTAGCTTAAAAAACTCAGGGACTACTCAGCTTAATCTAATCAAACAGGACATACTAATACTTGAAAATAAATTAAACAATAATCAAAGATTAAAGCTTCATTTGGAACATAAACTTCACCAGGTTGATTTGCCTTTGTTATCTCCAACTGTTAGTACATGACCATTTCCAACAACACTTGCTCGACGTTCATTAACTTTGTCACCTGGTCTTAAACTCTCACTGCTTGCATCTCTTCTTTCTGCAATCTTGATTGAACTGGGTCTATCTTTTGGGGGCTTGACATTAGCCAGAAGCAAGTTCAACGTGCCTTCACTGTACCTTTTATCTCTCACTGCTTGCATCTCTTCTTTCTGCAATCTTGATTGAACTGGGTCTATCTTTTGGGGGCTTGACATTAGCCAGAAGCAAGTTCAACGTGCCTTCACTGTACCTTTTATCAGCCATTCTCCTTAGATTTTTCAGATGGACCAAGGCATATATGAGTATCTGTAATCCAATATCTTCAACTTTCTCCAATAATATCTTCAAATTTCTCCAATAAAGGCTTAAGAACTGTAGATGGAGGTACCACTGTAATTATTTTGTATGACAAAGATTTTGAGGCCATAAAAGTGAGAGCAGAAAACATTAGTGATACTTTTGAAACTCAGCCCACTAAAACACATCTAAAAATACTCAACCGAGCAACATAAAAACACATAAGAGCATGTACATAATTGTGCTAATGCAAAATGTTCAACTTTAATTTAAAAGCCACTATAGATAAACACTCAAATTAGTAAGCATGTCAAGAAAGATTGTCAAAATATAAAAGATAGATAAATTCCATATAGTATGACCACATATTGCAACTTAACAAATGTTTATGCCGGTGTAAATGATCTATTTACCCTAAGTTAAATTGTATCCTAAAACACCTGTACACATATATAAATTGTATACTAAAACGCCTTTACCCGGTGCTATATATTGTGATGAGGATGGCCTGCCAAAGTACCATGGTTGGATAAAGAAAATTGAATCATTGCCAAAGTCTAAATTGCACGTGGAGTGGATTGTCTGTTTAAGATCTAACGGCATGATTTTGTGGATTGACAAAGGGATGTCTATCACTTGTGGCAGATATAAGCTTAGAAAGAAACAGAGTGAATACACCAACATTTTTCACTTTTCTTAGCAGGTAAGAATAAGAGTAAAAAGCAGAGGTATGAAAGAAGAATTTGTCATCCTTCCTAGGAAAGTTGAGATTTGGCCAATATATGACAAATATTTAGTTCCACATCAAGATTGTCCCATTAATGTGGAGTTATTCAAAATATTAAAAAAATCTAATAAAATCTGTATATTTTAGGTGAAATTCACAGATCCGGGAGGAACAAAAGAAACAACACATACTTATGCTAACACAACAGACACTAAAACAACCATAACAAAACAGCACATACTTGTTCTAAGGCCTGAGATCAACATGCATATTACTAAGGCATACCTGCAACTTCAAGCTTCATAGTTGGATCGCCAGCGAAGAGGAAATGCTCGTTGTGCTGAGCCGCGCCACCTTGAACCATTTCTTCCTGCTCGCCAACATATTCATGATGAGCACCGTTATCTAGTTTAGGCATGCATATACTTTTCAAAATACATGGAAGATCATTTAAGTAGCAATGCTTAATCCCATAATCATTGGAAAAAAAGTCGTGCACTACATCCACCTACATTCCATTAAAATAAGTGACAAATATTTGACAGGTTTAATAATTAGCAACTTAAGAACCCCAAAGTTACAAAGTCAGTTAAATGTCGATATCCAAAACACAATTAAATGTAGCAAAAGTCTGACAAAATGCACAATTCACATTTTAACTACTAATTCACTTCACTTGTATTCATTGGGTGTAGTCTTCAACATAGGCAAATTAAGCTAGCCATTATTCTCAGAATTGTGCCTCTTCCCTTCCTAGATTGTGTCTCTACCTTTCCTGATCACCACTCTGATTTCAGACCTGTTTTCATTTTCCTATAAAAAATTAAAGTGCTAGATTTCTGATTAACTAATTGTTAAAGAGAAAAAGTGTGCTCATTTTGCAAACTAAAATTTTTAATCCTTTTCTAATTTTCTAAAATTTTCTTTTAGGCTTTGTATGATATGGAACATCGACTTTCGCATAATACATATGTTGTTAGGAAATTAGCACTCAAACCCTTTTCATATTTTTTTTCCAACCAGTTCTTGGATATGCCGTAGTAGTTTCCAGGCGAGTATAGCACAACTGATGACAAACTTCTAAAAAGCAACAAAACTTTTTCTATCTTTTATCTGTATAACATATATCTGTATCTGATTACATATATGCATTCATAACAGCCTACATTATCCTAAATACTGAATCTCCAATCAACTGAAAAGAAACACAAAAAATCTAGTGCTATCAAATATCAGATATTTACCCGGAAAGACTCGTCCAGAAGATTGTGGAAGTGTGCAGTGTCAGAAACTTCTATTGCTTCAGATTTCAAAAGGCCTCCTTTTTGTGGTTTTTGGGAGTACTACAATGCAACCTACATATGAGCAACAATTCTGTAAGGTTATAGTCCTATTACAGAAGGCTAAACTACACTTGTTAAACTGTTTGGAGGAACAACTATGAAAGCCTTTTGGCCACTAAAATTAATAAACAATCAGAAGTCAGCCCGCATTTCATTGTAGAACTGGAAGCACGGAAGGCGCACAATGAACAATATTGGGTTACCAAAATGGTACTTAAAAGCATAATCATCTATCCCATATATATAATAAATTCTAATATATAAGTGAAATAAATGGCACCATATAGACACCTACACTAAAGAATATACATGCTCCAGAAGATGTACTCTCTGTACAATCTTCTATAAATGTCTCCGACTGATGATTACCGCTTTTTGTCCTAATCTTATTAAATGATCTTAACATATCTCGCATATTTCTTTGTAATTGATATTAAAAGTATAATTGTCCATATCTGATATCCTGCTCTACTGATGTTTGATTATACACATGAAGATATTCCACTTGATTTTTGACTTCGTGTGCCTGGTACGAAACAATGTTAAAACATACAGTGTATCAATTAACACATATTTGGAGTGAGTTATAAAACTATGTGGTTTGTAAATTCACCTGGTATTCCAAGCCTGACAGCGTTTTTCTTACGTGAATGATCAAGAGAATTAGTATTGCTGTCAACTCTGATAGGTCGCTCGGCTAATAAAATAGAAGCAGATAAAACTTTTAACTTCTACACGTTTGGTAAGTCTGTAATTTTTCCTACATGGCTTCATTTTGCACACTTTAAGAAGAAAACAGCTAAAATGTAACAATTTGAATTGTATAAAAATCAGATTATAGGCAATGAGGAATATTAAATAAATAAATCCACCTAACGTAAAAAACAAAGCTTAAGAACACAAAGCATGTATCAATATCCCAAATATAAATATCCAAACCTTACCATTTGATTGTAACAATCTGGACAGTGCAGATTGACCTAGTAATGGTTAAACTGAAGTTCCTGCAATACAGAAGAACCTCTTGAACCAAGACCTGCATGATTAAATATTTGTTATAACATGACTGAATAATATGAAATCTATTGTTCTTGGACAGTCAATGAATTGAGGCATTGTTATTGGTTAGTGTTGACTACCTTAACTCTTGCCATTAACATACCTACAGCAATGACATTCGACGTTGGATTTGGTAGTTTGAAGTGGAATTATATAATTAACTAAAATGGAAACATATAGTAAGGCAGAAGGATCATAGCTCAAAAAAATGAAACGCTGGTATTTAAATTTACATTGAGAAATGCATGACAATGGAGTGCTTCGAGTAACGCATTTTCATTAACACCGTCCTTGAAATTCATTACTACTTCGAGGTGTAAACTGGGAAGTGAGTTTTTGTGCAAGCGGATTTTTCAAGTTCCTTGTAATTTTTTTTATAAAGGAAACTATAACTTTAATTTTATTAATTGCAAACAACATAAAAAACAAATAATGGAGGTGTTGTAAAGCAGAGTAAAAATATTGAATACCAATGATTTGAGAGATGTTTGATTCATTTCTCTGCAGAATTGTGTTAATACTTGGTCCACGACCTCGACGCTGAACACTTGTTTTCTCAGAAACCGTTATATTTTTGGCACTTGTATCTTTTCGTAGTGACTGTGCCACGACTTGACCGGGAGTCTTAGAAGACAGCAAACTCCCTCCTTTATCCATAGCTGAAACAACAATTTCTCAAAAATTATAATTATAAATCAGCATAAGGTTTGAATATATAGCAGCGCGTAAACGAAAAGACTCCTACACATTTGTCGTATCATGCAAATTAGTACTGCTTTCGACCGTGATAGGTCGCTTGCCTCACAAAAATTTGATCAAATACAACTTCTAATTTCCACATGTACAGTTTTCTGAAATGTCTACGAAATAAAAACAATGTGCACACTTTCGAAATTAAGCAGACTCAAACTATACCATTTGATTGAATCAAAACTGGACCATGCAGATTGACGAAGTTTTGGCTACATTGAGTTTCCTGCAATACAGTAGAGCATCCAGAACCAATATAGTAGAGCTCTGTTAAGTCAACAAACTTATGAACCTGGTATACGAAGGATGGCCAATAATAAGGCAATTTATTTCAACATCAAATGACAGTATGCACATTTTACAAATAGATAAACAAAGTGAGAACTAAGTCATGACATAGTTGACATCATAAATTTAATTGAATGTGAATCTCAACTACCA
>PHNY01191109.1:324-22380 GCA_003724115.2 Anethum foeniculum | reverse complement strand
GTAAAATATGTTATGAAAATGACCATAAAAAGTAATGTTTATCTTCTAATAAGAGAGTTAACGAGTATACATATAAAATTACTATATTCGTATTAAAAAAATAACATATTTCAGTTAAAAAAAATTTAATTTATATATATACTAATTACAATTAAAACAGAAGTCATTAACGTATATATTTATATATATGAACCACACGCTAAAAGTTAAGAAAAGGTTACTAAATAGTCGTTAATCTGTTCACTTTAGCATATTTAACAGTACTATTATAATTTAATATAATATAATGTATCATTAATACATGTAAGTGAATTAGTCAACGAATGTATTAATACACTAGATTTTCAGTGAGGCACAGAAAATTAGTTAAGGTTATTGCTGTAATTTCTTATTACTGCATAAAGTAAAAGTTTACTGCATTTAGCAATTATGGTCCCAAATGGTACAGAATAAAAAGCTGGCCCTGAATAGCACTCCAAAACGCTAAATCGGGTAGCGTTTAAAATTTTTGTGTAAAACGCTATGCTACATCATGTAGCGTTTTACCTTTTTTTTTTAAAAGCTTCAACGCTACATAATGTAGCGTTACAATATTTTTTAATTTTTTAAAAACTTCAGATGCAACTTAAAGTTGCGTTTACCTCCCTTTCCCTAATTTAAGGTGTTGTTTTACACTTTAAAATGCTACTTTAAGGGTATTTTGTTCGGATTTTATTTACATATTTTAATAATTTAATATTTTTAAAATTCAAATCGGGAATTGGTGAACACTAAAATAATAAAAACGGTTAATAATTAGAGTTTGGTTCCTAGGGTTTTGGGCCTAAAGGCCCTAAAACCCAAAAGGGATCGGTGAACCCTAAAATGTTAAAAATTGTTAAGTAGTTGTGTCTTTTATTCAATTTTTAAATATTTCTAAAATCCAAAACGGGATTATTGAACCCTAAAATATTAAAAACCGTTAATAATTAGAGTTTGGTTCCTAAGGTATCGGGCCTAAAGGCCCGAAACCCTAGCTTTAATTAGGGTTTAGGCTCTAGGGTTTAGGGCCCTAAATCCTAAACCCTAAATCGTTGTGTTATTTATTTATTTTAATCTAAACGTTTTTAAAACCCAAAAGGGGATCGGTGAACCCAAAAATGTTAAAATTGCTAAGTATTTGTGTCTTTTATTCAAGTTAAAATTGCTAAGTATTTGTGTCTTTTATTCAATTTTTTTAATATTTCTAAAACCCAAAAGGGGATTATTGAACCCTAAAAAATTAAAATTTGTTAAATTAGGGTACATTACTAAAATTTTTAAAAAAATTAATATTAAATAACTGTTAAAAACTTTACATTAAGTGGTATTTCGAGTCTTAAAACGACACACGCTACACGAAGTCAAAAAACAAAACATAAAAAGCAAAACGTGACACAACAAAAAAGTGTAAAAACGCTAGTTAAACTAGCGTTTGAAACAGAAAATTTTAACGCTACACTATGTAGTGTTTTAAAGTGCTATTTGGGACCAGTTTTTTATTTTGTGCCATTTGGGGCATTTTTCCTCCAAATTGTGCCATTTGGGGCCTTTTTTCAATAAAAGGTTAATTAAAACTAAATCATAAATAAATACCGACATACATGACAGAAGCAGTGACCTTTATGTTACCTAGCTTTCAATATTCGGCAGACATGATCCTCAAAGATAATTTTATGATTTAAAGGAGGGATTAAATCCTAAAAAAGGTTGAATTCATGAGCATATGCAAGCACAGAAACTAAGATAATATTGTGCGCCGAAGAACTCCTACGAAAATATAATATCAATTACATGTACGAGAAGGATTTTGATGCAAAGGATATTTCTGATGACACATCTAGAAGATGAGGATATGTCAATAACGAAAGATGTGATCGGGGTATATCAAGGACATATGCAAGGCCACTGGAAACTTCTCAAGTGATAATACAAAGATTCAAAAGATGCAGTACAATCACAAAGTAGAATATACGCAAGTCATAGAGTGTCTAACAGGAACCTAGACTCTGCAAACTACTCAAGAACTCAGTGAGTGATGATTGAAACTACTATCCCAGTCCGAATATTATCCAAAAGTACTCAAGTAGTATCCCTGTGGGTCCGTCTAGCAAAACTAATGATGACACTGGAACCATAAAAGAAAAAATTGTCAGCTGTTCAGACTCATATGTATCACCTTTCATGCTCCTCCAAGATCTTCGGGTCATTGTTTTTTCTTTAAAAGAATGATTCCAGGAGCATCTGAATCTGTAGCAGTTACATACACTCCACAAGATTAAAGTCCAGAACTAAAAAGCTCTTTTCGGACTTCCAAATAATACTACCATGGAATCCTTATCTAAGTGTATAATGTGGGGATAACCACCTTACATATTATCAAAGTTTTCTCATTCTAAATAGAAGCACTGAGAAGTGTTTCAAACATGTTCACATTCAAGCCAACAAATCTATTAGGAAAATAGTACATCTAAAAATCAGAAAAATAGTATGTACAAACTCACCCATTTGACTTTAGTATAAGTGGACACCATGCATAATACTATCGGTTCATCCACAAAAGTTTCTACCATATAATTAACCCCGATAAAATTAAGACTTGCAGAAGCATATAGTCCTCTAAAATCATGCAACACTTATGTGATTCAAGAAATGTCTATTACACTTATGTGAAACAATGAAGAATCTTTAAATTAGGGGATCCTTTTCTACTTTTGTATATAATTTAAATGCAGACCAAGGAGTGAATATAGTAAAAGTTCATTTTTATATAATTGTTTCTATGGGAGTACTTGTGCCCACAGCATCATCTTCTACACAAGTTATCAACATCTATGCATATTACATTCATTTTAGAAGAAAAAAGCCTCATTACACTCTTTTCCAATCCCTTAATACGAAGATTAGAGGATGCATATACTTGTATAATTTTTAAATACAACCAATCAACTTTGAAAGTGATGGAGCAAGTGTGTCTGTGCGCGGGGGGTATCTGTTTTGGTGTGTGTGCATTTCCGTAACTTTGAAGTGGGGAGAATATTGCTTTTGATAGCTGATCAAGGACCCGGGTATTAGTACAGAAACCATTGTCTATGAAACACACTTTAAAGCGATTGATGCTACATAAAGGTGAAAGACACTTAATCAATAGCATACGAAAAAGGAAATTACCAGTTCTGGAGTTCCATCTCTTACAATATAGTGTTTGCTCTGTGATATCGGCTGCAATAGCTTCAAATTAAAAGGCAGTTCAGATATACATTTGATAATATTTTCTGCATAGAATCCAAAGCACAAGGCGTCAACTTTCAAATTCATAGTATCATACATAATTATACTTGTTTCTTAGGATTAAGTATAATAATATATAAAGATAATAATCATACACCGATAAGGCAAATTCCCTCAACATCAGACGCTGAAACGGAACAATTAACTTTTTTAAAGCACAACAGTACCTGTTGATGGGCATTACGAACCTCCTCTTTAAAGTTAAGGATGTCAGCCTCCTTTTAATGGTTCTAATTTCTTAATCTGAGTCGATGAAAAAAGTTGAGTGTAGTTTCTTGAGAAGTGTTAGTTTTGTAAGGAAGTTGGTTAGAGGAAAATTAGGTTGTGCAGATGTATGATCTCCAGAATTTTGAGATTAAATTTTTGTGTTTGATCTAGTCTCATCTCTATAAATGTTTCCCTTGCGTTGTTGGATGTAGAAATATATTTATTTGGTCTGGTCTTTAGCCTAAAACTGGAAGCCTTTGTATCAAAAAAGATTTGATAAATTGCCGAGTGTGCCAGTTCCTCTAGCTTGCCATTATCAGACATGCACGCATAACTTAGATTTACAGGTAAACATAGGAAAATGATTTGTAACTTATATCTATTTTAAAAAGGTGAAATTTTAAGTTTGATGTGTTAGGTTAATTTTATCCGTGCATTGATTTTTTTTTTTAAGTATATTTACTTTTATGGGAAAACAAATTCAATAGTCCATGAACTATTGGTGTTTTATTGTTCAAGTCCCTGAACAAAAGATTCCAACATTAACGTCACTTTTCTTTTGAATTTTTTTGGTACAAGTTCTTCCGTTAGAAATAGGTAAAGCTTTTTTGGGCTTCAGTTTGGTTACTAGAACTTGTGATTTGGAGCTCACTAACACCTTCAACCGGGCATTCGATTCTCAGAACAATCAAGAACTCAGAAAAATGTTCATGCCACGTCAGCAAAAACTAACGTCCGTTACTGATTCACTAACGGAAGGACTTGAATCAGAAAATTCAAAAGAAAAGTGACGTTAATGTTGGAATCTTTTGTTCAGGGACTTGAACAATAAAACAGCAATAGTTCAATGACGAATGAATTTAATTTCCCTTACTTTTATATGTCTTCAAATGAATGCAAAACAATTGTCAATATTAGTTTATTTACTAGAATCAATTTTTAAATTTATTAAATTGAAAATGAATTAGAAGTATAATCAAAATTTCTATAATGAACCGTGGAATTAGGAACCATATTTTAATTATGAAATTGCACCGTAACGTAAACTTTCAATGCTCTTAAGAAAATAAAATAAGAGCTCATTTGTTTTTTACTAAAAGTAACCTGCCTATCCGAATTACAAACCATGTCATTAAGTCTAATCTAACCACGATCAATATTAATTATAATGAATGTTATTAATATCTTTTCCACTTCTATTTTTCACTTCTCATCCACTTATTCTCTCTCTCTCCCTCATTTATTAATCACGTCTCTTCTTATTCTCACCATTTCATAATTACCCTCCACTTATTCTCTCTCTATCCCCTTTCTTAATTACCCCACCCTCCACTTATATTCTTTTTCACAATTTCTTAATTATTCAGTAGGTCACTAGCTACTTTTTTATCTTTATTTTATCATTTTTCCACCTATTTTCAACCTTTTGCATTTCTTATTTTTTTCCTCGAAATTATCAATTAATACAAGTATAAATATTCAATTAAATATCAGTACAAGAAAAAAAGGTCAAATAGCCGGGGATAAATTCGACTGCGTTCGGTCGAATTTAAGGGTACGACTAACTTCAACCGAATGATGTCGTAAATAAATATGGTCGCACTTATTCGGTCGAATTTGGTACATTATTCAATTGTATCTATGTGCAACTACATTCGGTTTAATTTAACCTTGCCCTTAACGCGGTCGAATTTAGCCTCACCAAAATTTGGAGGGAATTTTCCCGTCAATGATTTTTTTTTGGCACTCGTATTTGGAAATGGGGGAAAATTTCCCGCACTCTTTTAAATTTTCGGTGCAAAAGTGGGGGAAATTTCCTTTCTTTTTTAAAATTATATTTCAATAGAAATGGGTTGTAATTATTTAATATGACGGCATACTGTTGTATTTAGTATTTTCCAAATTTAAAATTATTTTTAAAATTATTTAAATGTTAGTGAATATTTTAAAAAATATGTATATGGGAGAAAATAAAACTTATTCAAATGAAAAAATTTAGTTCTAGCAAAAAATTATTATTATGTGATAAGAGAATTTTTAAATTTCTTTTATTGTTGGCAATACAAAAAATTGGATATTTATCAAATTATTTAGAAAATGAGTATATAAAAAAACTTCTTAAATTGTCATAATAACTATATACTAAATTGATATGTAGTTTAGGGGTTATAGATTTACGGTTTAGGGTATAGATTAAAATTAGGGTTATATTTTGTAATTTATTAAAAAAATTAAAATAATCCAATCGGATAGATGGTTTTATTATGAAAAGTTAGGATTGTGTGCGAAAAATAATATTTTTCAAACACTTAAGTGAATTATAACAATTTCGTAGAGATTAAAATTTATTTAGTAAAACAATATATGTGATAAGAGAATTTTGATTTGTATTTTATTTTATTTGATACTTTTCCAAAAATTAAATAATTGTGTAATTAATTCAAAAAATTATGGAAGAAGTATAAATTCAACCAATCGCAACTATTAACTAACCATAACTTGGTCCAATAAAAAGCCTAATTAATAAGGCCCGAACTCTAACTATTCATAAATTTCGTAATTAATAAATAGTGTGGATTAGCATCTCATTAAAGATGTCCAATTAACATCCCAAGGAATGATCTCAATTATCTCTTACCCTTAAGATATCCTGACGATCCAACTCCACAGTTCACGGATGAGATAATGGATGCTCATATCTGAAGAAAGTTCAAGATGCCTACTATTAAGGCGTATGATGGAACGGGTGATCCCGCAAGTCATGTAATAACATTCTTCAATGCCCTATTGTTACAACCGGTTAATGATGTTATTAAGTGTTGAGCGTTTTCCCAAACCCTCGGGGACATGGCTCAAAGGTAGCTGTCTACCCCTTAACTCAATTGAATGTTTCAGATAGTCATGCGTTCATAAAGCAGTTCGTAAGTGGGATAGTTCATGAGAAGAGTTCTGTTGTGCTTTTGAGCCTTGAACAAAGAGCCAAAGAGTCTTTGAGGGACTACATACTTGAATCTATTCATAAGAGAAGCCTTGGAAGGTCCCAGATCATGATGATAAAGTAACTATGATAGCAATACAACAAAACTGCAAAACTGCAAATAGTCGATGGAATAATGAACATAACAATAACTTAATTCTGCAAAACTGCAAATTAATCAAAACTATACTTGACAGTAGGTATTCAACTGAATGTAGAAGCGCCCTAAAGATATTTATTACATTACAATGAGAACTATTGGGTGCAAGAACTTGATAATGATACATAACAAGGTAAGGATTACAATTACAGCACCACAAAACCAAAAGTTCATCGCCCGAGAAACATGGTTCTGACCTCAAAACACAATTTGGTTCTTTAACCGTCTCATGCCATCTTGGGAGCTGGAATGCTTTCATTAGGTGATACTGTAACCGAACGTAACAACTCCAAAGAGCAAACAAGACCCAAAAAATGAGAAAGGATGGTGTTTGCTGATGCCTTTCATAGGTCAGTATAGATTATAGCAGACGTAAACCAAGAAAGAATGAAGTTAGCCAATGTCCATAATAAAATGTGCAAGCAGGTCTACATTTAATTTTATGAAGGTCCTTGCACTACAGCCAAACATAATATTCAACTTGATGAATAAAACATGATTGACTAAACGGGAACATAACTGCTAATATAAAAATGCAGCACTGAATCCAGTGAGACTAGGTCTGCAACAATTCACTAAATATTAAAAAATTGAAGTGAGGTGAAGGAAAATTAGTAGTAGCATGTAGGATTTTAACCTTAAAAGCCAAAACTTACACAGTGAATGTCAATGCATGGGCAGTTTGGTAAAGACTGTTGCGGTAATGATAAAAAGATGCTAGTTTGTTCATTTGGCATTTTACTATTGGGCACTCTATAACCCTATCTTGTGCAACAAAAAAAAGAAGAAGCTCCTTCTAGATAATTAGCCGTGTCTAGAAAATGGCAATGGACTGGTGCAACAACTTTTAGATGTGCACGTTAAAGGAGACAAGATAACTTTAAAAAGTCATATACCATTGAGTTCAAAAGAAAGAGTCGAGGAAATCTGAATGCATACCTGAACCAAGAAAACATCCAATGCAAGAACAGGACTGCTGCTCCCTGGAGAGACACCCTGATAAAATGGATTGCTTGAGGTAGTCAGGGCCTTGGCAACCAAAAAACCTACCGTGGCTTGCATACCAAGAACAGCAGCACCCATACCAAGAAGGTTCAGCACAATTCCATTTTTCAAGCTATTCACCACATCAGCACGAGGAGGAGCCTGAAACCTTTAGGACTTAGCATAGCGAAACAGAACTTATGTAATTCAATTTAGTGGAGAAAAAAATAATAATATTCTATCTGAGTATAAGGGGATTATTCCATTAGATACAGCCACAACCAGAAAAGCAGTACAAAATTTGCCTAAACTGCCCGAATTGCATCCTTACGAATTAAATCACCACGAAAGCATAGATGGTTACAAACTCAAATCGAACAATTCTTATAGTTTAACATAGATTACTGCTTCATATTGACATTTTACAAACGGGTTAATTATCGTACGGGTCACTTAGTACGTTCTAATATATCGAATGAGTCACTGCAAAATTTTTGGTCTCAATTGAGTCACTCAATTAGATGACATGTTTCATTCCGTTAAGTAATTTAAAAAAATATTGACGGAAAAAGATGAAATGGCATTCTGATGACTACTTGTCGCTTATTGGAGTCCATTTCTGGCTGTACATGCATATATTTATGATTTTCATTCGGGTTTTTAGGGTTCTTCATACCCTAAAAACGTTTATTTTGATGATTATACCTGCTGATATAGTTACAAAAGCATCGGGCCAAGGACTACAACACGTCCACGTAGATAACACGTCAACCACCTTAACGGAAAACGTTTATTTTAGTCTTGACTTTCGATAAATTTAACAGCATGATACATATTTTTACTTGAGTGATTTAATTGAGATCAAAAATTTCGTGGTGACTCATTTGATATATTAGAACGTAATAAGTGACTCATATGATAATTAACCCTTTTACAAACTAAACTATCTTGACTTCTAATATTGTTTAGTAGGATATGTATCCATCATGCACATGAACTGTTGAAGCAAAACATGAATCTGGTTTGTAGCAAAAATACTGATCTATAAACTAGAAGAATACCACAGAATCTTATATTAGGAAGCTTGCTAATTAGGTTCAATCTATCAAAATGAACACTTGGAGGGCTTAAAATATCAGTAATTCCTTACGAAACGAGGAATGCAGTGGCCAAGTGAGAGCTAGAGTTCCATATCTTGCGGGATATTTGACATTATCCAAAAGCTTTAGACATTCCAAACTATTAAATGGTCAACCTAAATATATTTAGTCGATTATGAAGTGCTGAATGCTTCCACTTCAGAACATTATATATAATATCCATAGTTGAACAAGTACTGAATAAAGTGAAGT
This sequence comes from Anethum foeniculum, assembly GCA_003724115.2. Classification (NCBI taxonomy): domain Eukaryota; kingdom Viridiplantae; phylum Streptophyta; class Magnoliopsida; order Apiales; family Apiaceae; genus Anethum; species Anethum foeniculum. The sequence goes on along the minus strand of PHNY01191109.1, from coordinate 13,391 downwards.
CCATCTTTACTCAGTTTAGACATAATTAGACTTTACAGGAATTTGCTATAGGCAAGAGCATTGCCTTGGAACCTATCAGTTCATTGACCAGCTAAAATAAGCAAAGAATTCATATACACGACATTTGCTAGATAGGAAAAAAAAACTCTAGCAGTCTTTTAAGTTGTAAATTTGTTTGTAGAAGATAAATTACCTTGACAGGATTATTCGCAGTTCTCTTGAGCCTATCAGAAAGACGTATATATCCAAAGGACCAAAAAACCGAAATGAATCCAGCAGCAATACCACCCGCGGTGGCATAAAATGTAGCAGGTGAAGTGACCTTTCCAGTAACAACTATCGAAAACGAAAGGATCACAGCAGCTACAATCGTACAAACTAACTGCCCCCAAAATCCAAAACTACCCAATCTCTTTAAATACCTTGATGTATTCTCTAACCTTTTTGCAACCTGCATCAACAACCTAACATCTTCAACTCATCCAATAACCTTTTTTTTTTTTACCAAAAAAAAAACCCGGGCACAAAAAATGACTACAACAACAGCATATGTTTCAATTACTACCATATTCTAACTATAATGCCTATTGGAGTAGTACATTGCTAAGACAGCTTATATAAATCTTTACTCAAATTTCGGAAAAACCAAGTTCAAATGCATTCAATTACATAAATCTAAAGTATCCAAAATGACATAAAATCATCACAGAAGCAACTAATTTCCACAAATATGAAAATGGGGGGTTATAGTTTTTTACCTGAGCGAGCTTTTTGTTGTCAATTTCATCAGAAGGGGGAGTGTAGTTAGTAGAAATGGGGGAAGAAGCAAGAATCTTGGTAGTGTGAGTTAAAGATTGAAACTTTTTGAGTGGAGAGCAAAAGGGTGTGGGTGAATTGAGGGTTTTATTCAAGAAAACATTTTGGTTTTGTCTATGGGAAGATAGACAGAAGTGGGTCGGTTTGATTTTGGCCGGAGAAATAAAAAGAACGCCGCCGGGACGAGTCGGCGGCAAGAGTGTAGATTGCATAGTTATCAAAATATTGTTTACAGAAGAGGAAGATTTGTCCCCAGTGAAGAAGGTAGCTAGTAGTGAGGCAAACAAAAATATCTACAAGCTTGGAATTACTTTTTTTTTTTTTTTTACTTGGCAACAAATTCACATCACTTTTTAATGTGGTGCTGAAATAGAAAATATTTTAGTAATTCAAATTGGCATAATAATAATAATAATAATAATAATAATAATAATAATAATAATAATAAAAAAAAATGCTACATGTATTAAAAATCTTGAAATAAATCTCAAAACCATGTAGCTAAGTTTATTAGTAAAGCATTGTTACATTTATGAAAAAACACTGTCTATAAAAAAAATTATAACTAACTTTTTGATTTATAAATTTTGAGTAATCTTAATTAGCGTAATTTTTGTGCATAGAGAATTATGAATGGAATCAATTAAAATAAGTAAAATTTTATAAATTTTCGTCTTGGTCATATAATAGAAAATTTGAACAAATAAATTCCCCTCATAAAAAAAATTCCCGTTACTCTTGGAAGCTTAATTTTATTTTTTTAATGTTTGCGAGGAACACTGTCTATATCATTTTCACATCAAACATGTGAAAACCCGGTTGTACATTTAATGGATATCAACAAATATTTGTGAGGTCGACTTCATAAGCATTTTTGCCTGTCAGAGCAAAACACAGTAGAACAACAACTCCATGATAAAACATTTGTTTTGAGATAAATCCGCAGATATATGCTGATGTTCTTACAGTACTGACAATTTCCTCGTCCAATTAACAATGATGTTCTCTTGTAAATTCATAAGAGTACCTTCTAAGGAAGAAAAGCCAAAAACTAGTTTCCCAGTTTTCTCGCATTTACCTATAGAACTATATCAGTACTGTCGAATCAATAAAAGCACCTCAAGGGTTATTCCAAGATCTTGATCATTTACATCAAGAACATATTATTAATTTAAGTGAAAACTATCTCTACATTACAATGAAAAAAGAGAAGTTTGTATATGAGCCTTGCTGACAAATAACTAGAATATCAGCGTTGCTGGAAATTGTCCTGCAAACTACTTAAAGGCTATATGTAGTTCGATATTCAAGGAGGTAACTTCCTATATCTCGTTGAGATTTTCTATATGTGGTTCAAAGAATATGGTACAGAGAACATTCTTCTTGTTCTTAGCAACTTCAGCTCTACCTTCTATAAAGAAGCAATAGCAGCCGTTCAAACAGTTTTCGTCAATTGACACCCGTAAAGTTTAACATCTGAGCAGGTTGCTGTCTATGAACCCGAAAGGAAAGGGATCTGAGCTACTGTTGAAGGGAGGGAGACTTGAAGATTATGAATCGCTATGTATGAAGCAATTCCAGCAGCATAGCCGGCAAAAGCAAAACCACTCACCTGTAATAGGGATCAGATTTAATTCTCTGTCAAATCCATATGTCAGATTTGATACTTAAATTTTAAAAAAAAAACACTTTAGCTACTTGTATTTACCTTCCGCAAGTACCAAAAGAAATCAACTTTTTCCAGTCCCATAAATGCAACTCCTGCAGCTGAACCAATAACCAGCATGGAACCACCTGTTCCAGCACAAAATGCAACCAGCTGCCAGAACTCAGAGTCTTGGGTATACGAAGTTAAGTCATACATTCCCATGGTTGCTGCAACCAGAGGAACATTGTCTATAATTGCCGACACAATTCCGATTGCACTTGCAATCAGCTCAATGTTAGGAATATGGGCATCAAGGTAATTTGCCAATTCACGAAGAATTCCAGCGGCCTCCAGGCTACAAAACCAATCTCAAAAGTTGAGGATTTAGTATTTTAGAGGAATTTCTATTTTAAGCAAAACAGTAGAACCACACAACATTTTGTAAAACACTGACACATAAATCATTAGAAACCTTTAACCAAAACATTACATTGAATGCAATGAGAATATCTGAATCGCTAATCCAAAATGTTTAAACCTTAAAACATGATCCAGAAAGTCCAAGTATCATATATTACTTGCACTATAAAAGAATAAGATTCTTGTAAATGGGCTCAGTTTCATCTATCATATATTCAAACGTGTTTACTTGAGCTAAAAATTTGTAATCGGTCATAAGTTACTCGAGATAAGTTACTCGAGGTAATGACAACTATACTTCTGAGTAATGTGAAGGAGAGATACTTGTAGAGGTAATAATTTTGCAAGAGACCTACAACCTGATAGCTGTATAGCCATACCTACTGACTGATAGAAGTATTCCAAGGAAAAAGAGAATTCCTTGAGTGTCAATACGTGACAGAGCCTGTGGAACTTTCAAGCGTTGTCTTTCAGATTCACCATAATGAATAGCATCAGTAAGAATCCAAAGAACTCCTAGCCCAAGCAGCATGCCCATGTATGGTGGTAAACCAGTTAAAGCTTTGAACACCGGAACAAATATTAAAGCCCCAAGACCAACGGAGAAAACAAGTTGTCCACGAGGAGCCATCTGTTCAGAAGCCAAAACATTTGAAGAATCCTTCCCATTCCCATTAACATCACTGAAAGGTCATAATAGATGCTTTATTTTTTATATGATTCATCAATCAAGCACTAAACAGTAACACAAAGACTCCGAATGTAGTTGTAATTGCAAGAAGAGTACCTGGTGAACGACAATAGAGTCAAGGGCACAGCTAGAGATACCACTGATGGAATAAACAAGTCCTGTAGGAGTATGTATATACAGTGACAATTTATCCTAACACCATGAATCTCGTAAGATCAGAAAACTTAATTCTATGAAGAACTATAAGATAAATTAGGCAGAGTATAGATGTTAGATTCATATGGATAGACACTATTTACATTTATTCAAAACAAGGATGCTTCATCATATTTTAGAAAGATAATATCATATGGTTGTCCTCTTTTTAAACTTCAAAAATAAGTCAACCAGATGTCTAAGGAATTCGCTTTCATTAACATTAAATTATATATATGAATTTCAGCATTAAATTTAAGTAAAAACCTTAGTGGTTCTACTAAATGTTCACCTATGCTAGTCACTCATCCATTTCAAACTAAAAAATCGAGTAAAGAATCCAGGTAAAGGAATGCTTAATTACATCCAACTAACATGTTGCTATACATTGGACTTTCTACTTCCCCTACACAATTATGACATTATGCATCAGATTCAGAATCAGATACTTGTAGTGGAAAAACAATATTTGTTACACGTATATTAAAAAGGATGATATGATATTACTTTAATAGTCTGCAGCGTGGATATTTGACCATGTATCCAGAGCATAGTAGTTGTAACATCACCAATAGGAGTCCATGCTCCACCAGCATTTGCTGCTATCACCACAACACCACCTAGCAACCTGGGGATCAAAATCGCAAAGCAATAAGAAAAATTTAGTAACAAAAAAAAAAAAAAAAAAAAAATCGTCAAAATGAAATGAAATGATTTTGCAAAAGTAGATTAACAATGTTTACTAAATCAGCAGCCAGACATGCAACTTAAAAAGGACAACCTAGCATTCTTTTGCCACGGCTAAGACTCTGAGACAACAATTTGTAGAGGACAATCCATCATTCTTTTGGATATTATAACAGTGACGTACAGTGGCTTCTATTGATATGGCAAGTTCAAGAAACATGCTCATAATATGGGCATGCTAGTTCATTTAGCGTGAAGGACTTCCGTCATATACAATTCATGTAACATTATAGAATATGATAGATACAAAAATTTAGAACATACTTTCTGAATTCTCCTGGAGGTACCAATTTCCTCAACAATGAAACCATGACAATTGTGGAGGTGAGATTGTCAAGAACCGAACTTAAGAAAAAGGTCACGAAACCAACCTGCAATAATGTATACAACAAATATATTTATACCCGACAAAGTACAGTAAATTAACAAGTGCAGGTCACGAGGCTGCAACTTGATATTATATAGCCATATGTACAAATAATATACACATTTACAAGATTAAGATGCTATTAAATGCCAGCAGTTATTGTTAAATTCAATGACAATGGTTCTGACTGTAGATTTAACATCTACGCCCTCTGTTTTTTTTTATTTGTCGTTTGACTTTTCTACAGACACTTCTAAGTATTTGACTGCATAATTAAAATAATAATTTTCAAATTTTTCTTTTTCTAAATTAAAGTTTAGTTATATATTTTTATTAACAAAAGGGAATTTATTTATAAATTATAATTTTAACTATGCGATCAAAGGACTTGGAAGGGTGTGCAGAAAGTCAAACGACAAATAAAAAAAGACAGAGGGAGTATAAATGGGTGCTACAAAAGTTAAAATTAAAATTTTACAAAAAAAAAAAAAGTAGAGAAACCTAGGTAAAAGTTGGCACATAATTAATTTCTTAGAAGGCAATGTCACAGATATACGCAATTTTGAAAATTTACAAAAATTAAATGAAAAAATGGACGACTTGTTGTCAATGACATCTAGTCAAATAAGAATAGTGTAATAGTTACAAATGGAAACGAAACCAATATAATCACTCACCACCCAGAGCAGAGTTCGCGGTTTGCGAGTTGTAATATTATCAGTAACCAGCTTGAATCCTTGATGAGCATCTACTATTTCCACAATGGTCATTGCACCAAGCAAGAAGAATACTATTTCACTGACTTCTCCAGATGCATGGCTTAACTCAGTAACAGCTATATCAGTCGAAGGTGCCTGCACGATAATGACAGAAAACACATATATATGTATGATAAATAGCCTACAGTACAATGACCAGCAACTGATCACTCCATTTCTGGAAAAGCTGAATAACTAGAACAATGGCTACCAACATGCTTAAACATAATACTTATGAGCATATTGACAGCATCAATCAGAAGACATTATATCCTTACTCCAATGCTTCTAACAACCCATAAACAAACGGCCATCAGTAATCCCACTCCACTTTTGTTAAAAGCAAGAGATTCTTCAAATATAATGCCTGCATATCCTATTCCAAATAGCAAGGCCATGGAAACATCCTGAACCATAGTCAATATCAGAGTGCTTCAATTTCTTGTCAGATCAATCAATATGTAAGCAATTGAAGATAGTTTTACATAGGAGAAAGCACGAGAGTAGATACCTGGTTTTCAGCCACCCAAGAATGGTTGATTGCTAATGCTCCGGTTGCAGCTGCTCCAAAAATTGCAAGAGCTTTCAAGAAATCAGTTTTCGGTTGGTATGTAACTTCGAACTCTTGTGAACTTGTTTCATCAACAGAGCAGAGCGGATCACATTGTTGAGATGATGGTGGATCCTGGTTCATGCTACAGGTCAATACAATCTATATTCGATCTAACTTAATACATAGAACTATAGAAGTGCACATAACGCGGTTTTCCTATGACATTGCCTGCTTTTTGATTCACTACAACAACACTCAAAAATTAGAAAGGTGAGATAGAAGTTGAATCAATCGATTTCAGAAACACTTGAAATTTGAAAGAATGTATCTTCACTTAGATATATATACCTAGTCTACGCTTGCAAAACTAGACAAATTGCACAGAGTAATTCTTTTTTTCTTGGCTACGGTCTAATAAAAAAATTCAGATACTCAAACACACAAAAACCTCCACCAAAGTAACGAATTATATACAAAAATGCAAATAGTAAGCTTATATAAAATCGGCATATAAGCAGCTTACAAGCTACACTCATCAATCAGTAACCTCGTGTGACGGAATTAACACTGCTACACCAATTCTTTTAACTTATCCCGGCTTAGTCCTAAACAGTTTTACTCTCTACCAATCCCAATAATCTTCTCCTAAAAAATGTACACAACCCTACCACTACTTTCCGTAAACTATGAATGTGCAAACCATTTGTTTAGCTACCAAAGATCACTTCATTACGAATCACACATAGACTGTTACATACACAATCATATAGCCACTGATAAAGTATCAACATATCAAGATCATAATCAAAACAATATTACGTAACTTCAACAGCTACAGCATAAATTTTTACATAACTTCAACAGCTACAGCATAAATTCTTCTCATTAAAAAAAATGAAAAATCAATATCCAAAGGCAAGAAAAGGTGAATAACCTGAAATTGGTTGGTGGGATTGTTGGGCTCAGACTGTTTTTTAGCAAAAGATATAAAACACCCAGTTGGGGATTTATCTTGGGCTCCGGCCCAAAGTCCATTTCTTTGAAATGATAATGATGATGATGATTTAGTGTCAAGACATAAAAATGGTGAAATAAGTGAAAGGTTTCTGATTAATGGGAGGGGAGCTGGGTGGCTTCTGATTGGTCTAAAAGAGTTGATTGTAGTAGCCATTTTGTGTAAATGGATAAGGTGATTTGTTGTAATGAGGGCGGTGCTGGGTTGAGGACTCTGCGGGGGCTTTGATAGCTCCGGCGGGTTTAAAGAGGGAGATTCTTTTGTTTTTGCAAAATATCAAATTTGTATATTTATTGACAACCTTTTAAGGTAATAAATACTTTTATTTAATTTATTTATTTTTTTAGTATTTATATATATATTTTTTCTTAAATTTTTTTGAATACGTATATGGTGAATTCAAAGTATAAGGATTAAGTGGGATCTTAACAACAAATTAAGTTTGAGATATCATAAGATGTGCAATATGGGGAATACAAGTGATTTAGTATGGTATTATGCATATTGAATTTTGTAAAAAACAACTCTTTCGGGTAATATCGTGGGTATCATATCTTGTACGCTTCCCAAACACAGTTGTTTAGTTGGTATAGTAAATTTCTATGCAATGTTTTTTTTAAATTTTAATTAGCGTACTTTTTAATTACAAAAATAAAAAAATAAAAAAATATATATAACCAAAAAATATTGCATAAATTACATTGAAATAAAATCTAATTATCTTAAAACTAAACTAATAAACTATAAAACAGGTTAATATGTAAATTAGTGTTTTTTTCTAAATACAATCGCGTATAAAAATAAAAGAACTTTTCCAACAAAAAAAGACGAAAAGACATCTTACAAAAGTAAATTAATATTTACATATATTTGTCTTGTCACTATTTGAATATTTAACTACCATTTTTATATTAATTATAAATTAATTTTTTTCACACAATTATTTTTATATTCTTATTATTATTATTTTTACCTTACAATATATTTTTCTCTTCAAAAAAATAATTAATTTAAATACTTTTACAAAATACAATTTCCTATAAATCTTATAACATAATCTTCTGTGAATACAATTTTTCTTGTGGAATATACTAATAGTTTTGGAAATTATACAGCCCAAAAACATAAATATCAAAACAAATGGTTGGCTAATAAGGATAGGCATTTAGAGGTGAGAGACACAACACATACATTACACATGAAAAGCTTCATAATCTACTAGTAGAATCTTTTGTCCAACTCCACCAAAAGTAAGACAATGGCAGCTCTCTCTCAAATATCTTCATCTCTCTACACTTCAGTGCCTGGTAAAAATTTAGACCATTTTCTCTTCTCAAATTGGAAAAATTATTGTTTAGTATTTTATATATATGTACTAATTGTATTGTACAAATGCAGATGTTAGTGTTTTGAATGCATCAAGAATTTATCCAGTTTGTAGGATACCCATTACGAATATTGCTCGAATTGGAACCTCATTTGCCTCTGGTTCTCCACTTTGTAAGAATATAATTCTTCACTAATTTTACTCAATTTGTAGTATATGCTTCTTGTAATCTTGTTTCTTGACATAATATTATTTTCTGCATTTATGATATGTGCTTACTTATCTTGAATTGCAATAACAGTTTGATGTTATGTGATACTTATTGAGGCCGTGTTCTATTTCGAACCATTATATGGTAGAAAGTCTTCAAACCACTTACAGAACCTGGAATTGAGAGAAACAGAATTACTTTTTTATCATTACTTGAGGGTATATGGATATTTTATGTGCATTTTAAAACCTCAAAATTGAGCAAAAGGCATTTGTAATGTTTTCCCTTTGGTAGATAGTAGTCTTGGATAAACAGTTATGAGATATTCAATTGTATATAGAATTGAATGCGGAAAAATGGTAAATAAAGGGCGGAATTAATGGCTGTAATAGTGTAATGTTAATACTTAAAATGTGAGTTCAGGCATTTTTACAGGTTCATAGAAGTTGGATACTCTGTAGGGCCAAAATTTGCGAAACTTTAGTAGTTGCATAGTAGTACAGAAGTCCAAATCAACCTATGATATATGCAATGATGTGCCGAAAGTTTTGTGCTGCGTAGTAAAAGATTAATATGTATCTGAATTTGAAAAATAATTCCCTTATACTTTTATGTAGTATTTATTAGTTATTAAAACAATGAAATAAAGATGCTATTTTATAAGTTCCTCGAGTATACTCAAGCAGGTTAAAGCTTTCACAAAGAGTGATGCACTTGAGCTTCTTTATAAACCAAATATGCGCAAATTAGAGACTGTTCATTATAAAATTGTAGCTTTGCCCTTTTGAGTTTACTTCTATTCTTTATACTAAAAATTCTGTTTGCTTTCGTTTTTCAGTGATTCAAGGAACTTCGCGTCAAAGGACACTTGCACGGAAATCAGGAATTATTTCTATAAGATGTGAGCAAGGAGCCAAGGAAGGTGGTGGCTTAGATATATGGCTTGGACGGTTTGCGATGATTGGGTTTGCTGTAGCCATCACTGTGGAAGTATCAACTGGCAAAGGACTTCTAGAGGTATGTCAAATCACTATCATTTGAATATATTAGGACAGTTGCAGCTACTTTATCTTTTATAAGCTCTTTGCCAAGTCCCTGAATTCAATTTCATGCCACTGCAGAATTTCGGGCTCACTTCGCCATTGCCAACAGTGGCTTTGGGTGTAACAGCACTTATTGGCGTATTAACAGCCATTTTCATCTTCCAGTCCGCAACTGATAAGTGATTATTTGCGTTATCCCGGCGCTAGCATAACAGTTGATCTTGAGTGAAATGTAATTTATTATCCCCATTTCTTATTCGGATTATGTTACAAATTGTTCACTTGAAACTCGGCACCAAAACAAACTTGTAACTGTATACAAAAACTTGAAATCTTTCAAACAACCGCTTATTATATAGTCTTAGAAATTTTAGTGCTAATGTGCAAAGAACATATGTTCACAAAACCAAATTCGATCGTCATGTTTCCTGGTTTATACTTGATAGTCTTTGACTGGGATGCTGGTGGGTGTCACAGTAAAATAATAGAGGATTTTTGTGAACTTCAATATCCCCAACCACACAATCAAAGTACGTTTCAGGAGAACAAAGAAGATGGAGCAGACTGTAAGTAGCAGAGATATTATTTATGATACGTGTTTCCAAAGATCATAAAGCAATAAAAATTGATATCAAAGGCGAGCTGAAACAGCAGTTACACAGAGAGGAAAGCACCATGTTTGTTCGATAATATCCAGTTCTACCACTGATTTGACACACAAATCAGAACTGTAAAAGATAGCACAAAGTCTGTTGGTACCAGAATTCACAGCCAAATAGCCAACACGTAGTAAAATTATACCATATTTGCGACCAGAACCAAATTAAACAAATTACATGGTAAGCGATAGTAATGAGGCACAAAAGGAAGCATTAACACTTTCATACTATGGTTTGGTTCATCTGCAGGACTTTTCTGGCATCTTAAACCGATCTTTGGTTTCTTCATCATAACAGCACTAGCATATGCCAAGCCTGATCAGAGGGGGCAAGTTGTAAAGCATTCAGTTATCGTTTCTTCAGAAGGATTGCTTTCAATGCTTAGCCATACCATGCAGCATTACATTTTTGGAGTCATAGGAGAGAAGGGCGTGAAAAACCTAAGAATAAGCTCTCTAGTCAACTAATGTTCTCAAATAATTGTTCATGTACTTCCTAAGTTTCACATATGTTTATGGGGATTTCAAAGCTTTTATAAAACTTAGACTTTAACACCTATGGGAATCTACAATTAAAGAGTGTTGGTTCACTTTTCACGAATCATCAGTGTAACTGCCACAGGGAAGACCATCATCTCTTAAATTCAGGAGGCTGTGCAACAAAATTAATCAACGATATTGACTACGACGCATAGGTGTGTGCGTAAGGTTATTATTTAATTCAAAACAGATCAATTTCCAGGGGAAGATACACATTTAATCACCATAGTACTGAAATCAACTCAATGAAGTATAGAACTGCACAGCACAGCCAGTTAAAATGCAGAGTTTTCTGGGCATGATATTCTTAGTCGGATCCCAATCCATTAAAGATCACAACATAGCATGTGATATAAAATCACAATGTACCTTGATTTCTAGAATTAAAAAATCCAACTGTTGACGGAAGAATTTGGTAACAATAAAATTTAAGGTACGTTGCCGGAATCAAGATCTATGATGGTGATTCTTCGCCGGAAAATTGAACGGAGTACGGTGGTTGTGATGAATTAGGGGCTGAGATTGTAAGGTTTTTGGCGGTGGCATATAAGGCTCTCGCTTCCAATCCTCTTACAATGTGCCTACGTATCCCTATTTATAAGGAATCAAGCTCACGTAGTTCTTGGGGCCCAAGAAACCTAAAATGGACTTTAGACTTCTAGGCCAGAAGGGAACCTTTTGGAACCCTTCTCCAGCTAGCTTTAAGAATGTCCAACTATGAGGCCTAACCGCAAAGGCCCAAGGCTCGTCCGTAACTGCAGGACTTCACGGATAACGCATCTCCCTGGCCAAGGATAACACTCCGCTACCAGCTATCTTCTTTGGTTACGCACGCAGGTATAGCCACTGTTCACCCCAAGTGCCGGACGCATTCCTGTCCCCCGAATGAGGAGCCCTCACCAGATAACAGGACAGGTGATCCTAAGCTTTTGGGTGCAAAGTGCAAGATGACTCCAAAGTTCTCCAACGAGGACACCCGTTGATAACAAGAACAGAGCTCCCAAAGCACACACCAATATTTACCCCACATCTACAATGATNNATACAGGAGGAGGCCTTCGGCATCAGGCAGACCCCTGGAGGCCTTCACGCTCACGGACATCCCCCTCTGTGATCCGTTCACAGAGGGAATTCTTCAAAGAGTACCTACAAAAAATATGTTACTATAAATGTCTTCTATCCTCTTTCTAGATTTGTGGAGTATCCTTCATGTTTGCCTCGTCCTGGAGTGAGGACAAGCCCAGCATGTATTCTTCATTCTTCAAGGTTAGGGCGCGCCTTCAGGCTATGGTGCGTCCTCACCTTGTATACCTTCCATGTTACCTTGTCATAGTTAAAGCAACTAATTCCTCTATTCATTCCCTTAAGCTAGGAAGCGTCCTAAACTCTGGGTGCGTCCTTATCCTCCTTGTTTGCAGCTTAAAACCTAATTTCTTTATATTTTGCCCCAATTTGAACTCAATTGACCCGTTCTTGACCAGAGATGATCCCTTACCAAATTTTGGCTATAACAACTACCGCCCAAATTCCATATGAAGTTGAAAACAAAATTGGAATTTAAATCTTGATTCTAAGCAAAAATTTGTGTCATCTTCCAATAACATGAGGGCGCGCCCTCTACCTCTCTTCTCCCATGTAAGTCATGACAACGCGTCCTCTTTTGTGGCCGCGTCTTCTCATCCACTTTACTTTTCCTTTGCCTATAAAAGCCTCTTTGGATGCGAGGAGGATGTGCTCCGACACTAAATGTGGTACTTCCACCAATAACGTAATTGATAGAACAAAGGCATTTCCTCAAACTACCGCTTCATAACTCGCCACTTGCCAGTACCATAGTTCCAAATTAAAGATCTCGTCTTTTCAACTACTAATAGGATTCTAGGATTTAAACCAAAGCTAAAACTTCTATGGTCTTCCACTATCATCCTACCTTTGGAGGGTGCACCCTCTGTAAGAGAAGTGTCTTACTTCATAAAGGTAGCATCCTTAGAGAGGGCGCGTCCTCTATAAGAGAAGCGTCTACCTCGAAAAAGGTCTTCATCCTTGGAGAGCGCGTCCTCTGTAAGAGGAGCGTCCAC
>PHNY01191100.1:6505-17392 GCA_003724115.2 Anethum foeniculum | reverse complement strand
ATACAAGTTAGTGATTTATGTAATATAAATATTGTCTGAAGGTTAAATATGGTGATATTTGAATATAATCAAATTTACAAAGTGAAGATAACTAAAGATCGAAGAGAAGAAAGAAGAAGCCATCATAATTCATGAAAGTGATGAAGAAAATCAGAAAGTTTGGTGATAGGTGATGGTGGCGGACGAATGTAGATCGAAGATGGTGGGAGAGGTAGATCGGAGATGGTGGGGCGATTGACTAGTTGTAATGGAAGATGAAGAGGGTGATCAGAGATGNGTATGTATATATATATCAGGCGTGTATTTTTTTAATATATAATTTGGACTTGCTGTAATGGGTTGGGCTTTCTAATTTAAATGAATTAGGTTAGTTTCTAGTTTCTATTATAAGTTAGTTTGTATTAGATCAGGACCCTACATTCATAAAAAAAGCAAAATTTTAAGAAAACTGAATCAAATAATAATATAAGCATATTAAATACCAGAATTTAAACAAAAATACTAATGTTCGTACTTCATAGTTATATTTTAAGAAAATATTATAATTGAGAATTTCGTGTGTTTTTTCAAGTACTTATATGAATTCAAGTTTTCCAATATGGAAACGGAGATTCTCCGAGTGATAGAAGAACTTTCTAGACAATTCCAGACCAATACATTATACATGTGTAAAGGGCCATAAAAAATTTGACCTCGGTGTGAGTGGTTTAGTTTATGTTATGTTATGACACCTACCCAAAAAAAAAAAAAATGGAAAGTAATATTGCCAGGAAAAAACCCCTGTAAAATTTCATTAGAAAAACCTTGAAAATATAGGATCCAACAAAAATAAGTTCAGATCGGTGATTCGACGACCCAAAATTCATGATTTCGATTTATAAATGTTATATGATGGACATTTTCTCAAATAGTAAAGTATATAGATTAACATTTTTCGTAAAATTAGTTATCTTAAATGAAAATACAAAATTCCGTTTATAATTTATTACTTTTTCCTTCTTAAAAATTAAGGCCATGTTTGGAAGTTAGTTGGTCAAAAAATAGTTTTTTTGAACCAAATTAGAGGTTTGACCAAATGAAATCTCCAATAAATTTTTTTTTTTTGACTAATATGGCTTATAGCCTTACAAGTGAATATCTGTTCTTAATAAATTCTCGCGGTGAGCCAAAGTTGAACTCAGAATCTGTGACGACAGAGGATAAGCCATTAACCACTTGGGTTATCCAATCGTGCTCAATGAAACCTCTAATATTAGTTAGTCCAGGACGACAGAGGATAAGCCCTTAACCACTTGGGCTATCCAATCGTGCTCAATGAAACCTCTAATATTAATTAGTGCTTGGTAGTTACATTTTCGAAATAGTTGTTTCGTCCCAAAAAACTAATTTTGAAAAAACTACTTTGAAGAGATTTCTCAACTTATGTATACAAAAAACTAATTGAAAAAAACTACTTGCCAAACAATATTGTTCAAAACAACAAATTCAATTCGACAGTCAAAACAGCTAATTTAATACGCTACAACTAACAATTATTTGTCAAAAGGACCCAAATCTTTTAAAAGGGTCGTTCGTTTTGCATTTTCTAAACCGATGTACCGGAAAATGTTCTAGAAGCAGTCTAGAACCATGTATAACTTGTGGAACATTCCATAATCGTTGTTTAGCTAGTCAACCTTTTGATAATGCAGTGTTTAAATCCAACATATAAAATTCAAACGATCATATCTTCTAATTGAAAATTATTTCCTCTCTTTTTTTCCCGTAATTTAAAGTTACTTAATATATATAATTCTATATATTATTTTCAAAATTATCTTCCTAGAATTAAATTATAACTAGGCACTTTTTGTTTACAAAATTTTTTAAAAATAATAAGTAGAAATATTATTTTATAAGTAAAACTCAAAAACAAATATAAAATAATAAAAATATATTTAAACTTGGTACGAAGGTTTTGGCAAAAAAAAAAAAAAAAAAAACTTGGTGCGAAGGATCACATATTACAGGTGTACTTATTTTTAATTTCCAGATAAGCAGCCGCCTAATTGCAATATTCTTACAGCGTGTCCCCTTGGTCGATTAATCTTGACTATATTTCAACCTACCTCATTGGTTACGCACCATAATTTATTGTCTTCATTTAACAAAACTACATGCTAACAAGCTCTCTATAAATAGACGTCGTGTAAAAATAAACATAAACGCACATCTTTGTAAAGAATCATAGACTCTCTATCAGATTAAATCATCAATGGAGCTAGGAAACAACTACAAGAACTCATATGGAACATCCTGGGCAGATCAGTGGGATCCGAAGCCCGAATATCCACAGCAATCAACATCTTCCAAGAAAAGTAATGCCACTGCAATGGCTTCCAAAGGGTTGGACAAGACAAAGACTGCAGCTTCTAAAGGCTTGGACAAGACAAAGACCGCAGCTTCTACTGGCGTCAAGAAACTCAAGTTTGGATTTCAATGGGTCAAGGACAAGTATCATCAGAAAACCAACAAATAAACATATTTGAATTGAGTCCTGCTTCCTCTCCTTTAGTTTTCAACATCGGCATATGTTAATATTGAATGTAAGACAACTTTTTCATTTTTTATGGATTTCTCATAGATTTAGCAGAGTTCGTTTAATTCCTTCACCTTCCATGCGCATGCAGCGTGCCTATGCGCCTCTGCCACTGTCAGTATATATTTTACTGTATATATTATATATACATAATTAATTTCTGGTTCGTAAGTTGTGGCATGTATAATACAATTCTATTTGATTATTAGAGATCTCCGACACTCTCTTAATATTATCATTAAAAGTAATGTATATCTTAAATCTCAATATTTTAAAATTCTCTCAACATTTTTTTCTCTGGTAGTCTCCTATTTGTGTGTTTGATTGTCTGCTTTGTGCGATGTATCTCGCTTTGTGCGATGTGATGATTGTGTTGAAAATGAACTTTACGGTGTATTGGGAGATCTGGATATCTCGCATCAACAACACTTTTGGCATGTCTATAGCCGGTGTTCGGCAGGTAGATAACTAGGATGTATTTGGAACGGTAATGAAAATCGCATGTGCTCACCTCTCACAAAAAAATATTTGTTCATAATAAGAGGCCTCTAAACTCAGTTTTTATAGCTGAGTCCTCAAAACAGCACTATCCATGAAACTAATGTGAGGGTTGATTGTGAAGCAACTGTTTTAAGAGGAGATGCAGGCTGGATTGCTCCGGAAACCACTATCTTCATTTTTAATTTTCAGAATATTTGTATTCAGTTACTTAAGCAATCCGGAAACAAAGCGGCTAATTATTTAGCTCAATTATTTGTTTTTCAACCTAGTTGCATGATCAGTTGGGGGTTTGTCCCGATTGAATCTCTTTTAAAGTATTAATGAAATCTGCCCTAAATTTGGCAAAAAAAAAAAAAAAGAATGAAGTAAAGAGCCTGTCAAACAAAAAAGAATGAAGGAGAGAGAAGAGAGCAAGTGTTAAGTATACGAGGAAGATATTAATCGATCTCCGTGCAAGCCCATTTCTCGGAGTTGGCTGAGCCCATTTTCCTTAGGAGAGAGCATAAAAATCGATTTAAAACTGAAACGAAACCGAAATCGATAAAAATTGATAAAAACAAACTAATTAAAATCGAAACTAAAATTAAAATTGAAAATTAAAAACCGAACTGATATTAATATTTCGGTTTCGATTTTGCTCCAAAAGCGAACCGAAAAAAAATTAAAACCGAACCGATTATATGTATCCATATAATATTTATGTTATATATATATATATTGTAAATTTAAAAAATATATCAGAAGAAAAATAATATACATAGAGTAGAGTGAAACTTGGGCCTAGTTACTAGTTATTTAATTGAGCTTAAAAGTAAATCCATAGTCCATTAACATCCGTTAGTCTTGCTGTCTTAGTTCATTCACAGTGAGCATTTTCAATCAGTATACACAGTTACACACGACGATAATTGAACTTCAGATGTGGGTTTGAACTCAAGCAGCTGTAAAATCTAATCATGTCCTCCCATCAAATTTCTAAGAAAATTCCTCAATAAGAACATTAAGAAGAACAAGAACATGATGAAGTGGAAAGATACTCCATACTCGTTCACTCATGATATCCATTTTTATTTAGATGTCTCTCAATTTTAAGTGTTAAATGTTCTGTAGTGAGTTTAATATTAAATTTCAAGTTAGTTAATTGGTTAGAGTTGTTGACTTACTAGTTAGTGGTACTGCATTTTTTGTTATTTGTTGCAAGTGATTCTAATTTTGCTGCTAGCTAGTATACTATAGTGCCTATTCTGCTAAATTTTTTTCCTTTTTATTATTCTTTTTCTTGGCTGCTTATTTTCTCGGGATACAATATACATACTATTTTTATTGTAGATACATGAGAACTTGGAAGATGTTGAATTACAATGTAATGATAAGGAAGAGGAAAAAGGTGATAAGAAGGGTAAAAAGAGTTCACAGGCATGAGATTTTTTTGACGAAATAAAGGGCTGTCCAGTTGGGTTTGAGAGAGCAAAATGTACATTATGTAAAGTGATTATTGGATGCAACCCTACATAGAATTGTACATCCGCTATGAAGAACTATTTGAAGTTGGCATGTCCTAAATCACCGATTTGTAAGAATCTTGATAAATTGTAAAAGACGTTGCAATTTGAAAAAATATCGAAGAAAGACAAGTTCCATCCGGTCAAAGCTCACACATTTAATCAAGAGAGATTGAGGAAGAAACTTGTCTTAATGTGTATCAATGACAATCAACCATTTAGGATTATGGAACACGAAGGGTTTAGGAATTATTGAATGAAGCGTAACCAGGGTTTAAGATGCCAAGTAGATGGATGGTTACAAGGAACTGTCTCAAAATAACGGAGAAGAGTTAATAAAGTTAAAAAAAATGTTTGACTTGTCAAAGAGTCTTGTTCACAACGGATACTTGGACATCACTACAAAACACTAATTATTTGTGTCTTACGGCTCATTGGATCAATGATGATTGGAAGATTTGCAAAAGAATTATAAATTTCCCTCAAATTGGAAGCCATAAAGGAGTTGCAATTGGAAACATAATACTTGACTTATTTGCACGATGGGGGATAGATCTTGTATCTATCATCATATTAGATAATGCATCTTCAAATGATGTTGTCACATTTAAAGAAGTTTCTTAGAAGACCGGAGGATATATTGGATAATAAGTTTCTACTTATACGATGTTTTTCTCATATCTTAAATTTAGTGGTAAAAGATGGTTTAAAGTGTTAGGCACATGACATGTTTATTCCATCATAACAAGCCTAATCAAGTGACAGTGTCACTTTACATGGCCAAATGGATTCTACCATTTGGATTAGTGATAGGTTCTTATTGTACTTGTCTTGTTGCTTCAATTATGTAACTCTTTCTAGATAGCTCAATGATTATAATGAATTTAGGATTTTCAATGCAATGTCTCTGTAAATATTAGTCAAAGAATAAATTATTCTGGTAGAAATGAAATCAAAGATTGTTCAAGCAGCAGTTTGAAGAAAGAAGACTATTTGAAGAAAATAAGTTGTAGAAATTTCTGTAAGTCAAATATAGTGAAGTCTAGAATAGCTACATAGTGAAGTGGTTTAAAGTTATCGTGAAGTGGACATATCGCAAAGTACACTATATCGTGAAGTGGCATATCGCAAAGCATACTATATCGTGAAGTGGAGAATATCGTGATCTCAGCTATATCGACAAGTCAGAATTTAGACTACACCGAGAAGTATTATATCGTGAAGTCTTAATTTGTACAATGTCGTGTAGTCATGTCATGATGTCAAGGAAATATCAGAGTCTACGATATAATCACTTAAACAAATTCACAACAAGACAAATGGAGGTACAATTTTTTGATTAAGGGAACAAACACTGCAGCACATTGTACATGGAGATGGTCCATGGACAGGTGTCAATCCTGCAGCTTAACTTGGAGAGAAAGAAAAGCAGACACACAGCTAAAGATACAAGAGAGTACTAAAAGAATGAAGGTGGTTCCTTGTTATGGGAAATTCCTTTAAAAATAAATTTGTTTTTATGAAATGCACCCTTCTTTTTCTTAGGTTCATAATAGTCAAATCCAATGCCAACCTTTTCATTAGTGGTTATCTCACAGCAAGCATTAATAATTTCAGTGAAATTATTATAGGCCTTAAGTTTACTTTGATTTTCATCAAGCTGTTCTCTAAGGGTTTTTTCAATTTGTACAACATATAAGAGTTTATTCTTAAGATATTCCACTTCTTACTTAACACTTTCAAATTGTACTAAGTTCAAAATTAGTTCCTCATTTTTCTTAGTCAACCAGCATTCTTAGTATTTAATTTAGCATTCTCTTCATTAGCTGCAGTTAAACTAGTGTATATGTTAAACATTTCAACACTTAATTTCTCAATAGTGTGCTTAAATTCAAAAGAAATCATACTGATAGAAGTAAGAATTGGTACCTGATTTGATGAGTCACCAGCTTCTTCTGATTTTTCCATAAGTGCATAGTTTCCATACTCATCATCTTCATTAGTGTCATTCCAACATTTTCCTTATGCAATGTAAGCCTTGCTCTTTTGCTTCTTGGGTAGTGTTTCATACTTTGCTTCTAATTCCAGATAGGCCTTGTCCTTTTTGACTTGTTTTGGCTTCTTGCATTCAGTAACAAAATGGCCAAGTTCATTACAACTGAAGCACCTTATTCTGCACCTTATTCTTGACCTATCCACACTTCCAGTCTTGTAACAAGTTTTTTTCATATCCCTTTTCCTTATAACCACTTCTACCAGCTGCAGCTCCACCTCTTGATTGAATGGTTGATTCCTCTTGAATCTTAAATCAGAAAATTTCTTAGCCATAATTTGTTTTCCAGCTTTTCAAGTTCCTCAAGAGTATAGAACTCTTCTTCATCATTTTCATTTAGATTAGAATCTTCCTCAATGATTTCTTCCATCTTAGCTTTTCCAGAAGAATGTGTTTCTATTTTAGTAGAGTTTCCAACCAGTATGCACAAGCAGTATTAGCCATAATACCTTGCTTGGCTTGAATAGATCTCTTTTGAAACAGTTCCAGTTCATATGTCTTCAGCACTCCATACAACACATCATAGTTGATTTTGGACAGATCTCTCTCTTAAAGAGGATATTCTTGACTTCAAATGATTTCGAAGAGTTAGCAAAAATTTCATGTTCAACTCCTTTATCTTATTACTCTTTCCATAAAGTTTAAGATCATTAATAAGTCTGTTAAATCTCTCAAATACCTCAATAATGTCTTCATTTGGCTTTGCCATAAAGGCTTCATACTGAGAGACAAGTATATGTCTCTTGTTATCGTTTACTTCCTTTGTTCCTTCACACAGAACTTCTATGTGATCCCACATTTCTGTTGCACTACCAAGATGAACAATAGTGCCCAACATGTTTAGATCCATAGAATCACAAATGATGAGTTGTAGGCATCCATCTAAACCAACTTTCTCCTTTTCAGTTTCAGTGTAGTTTGCTGGATCTTTTGCTACCCATCTTCCTTGAACAACTGTTGTTCCTTTTGTTGTTTCAGGAATCTCTACTTGAGGCACAAATGGACCATCTATGTCCAAATACAGAGGATTTGAAGATTTTATGAGCAACATCATCTTCTTTTTCCTCGAGGTGTAATGGTCTCTATCAAACTTAAGGATCTTAATGTTGCTTAGTTTTTGAGAACTCACTGTGTAATCTTTTACTTTATATATGTCTACAGCCTGCTCTGATACCACTTGTTAGAAAACAAGGATCTCAAATAACTAGGCAGAGGGAAGGGTGAATGACTAGTTTTAAAACTTTTTCTTATTTTGAAAGTTTAGCGAAAATATCTTATGAAAAATAAGAAAGTAATCAACTCAAAGATATTTGGCCAACTTACTTTATATTAATAAAGCCAACCGATACTACGGCTCCAAGAAAATAAATGGTGATTTTCTTGGCTTCTACTCAAGAAAAACTTTCTTAAGTTTGCTAACAGAGAAAAGAATAAAACTCAGTACTATATTTCTCTATGTTCACACACACACAACTAAAGATTAGATGTGCACACTATTTATAAAGTCTTATACAATGAATTCACACCCATTTACAGCAAGTTTTCATATCCAATACTGAGGGGACACGTTGCAGCTTTATTGGGATCATCTTCTTTCTGTTAGTACTCTCACGTATCTTCAGCTATGTGTCTGCATTTCTTTCCCTCCAAGTTAAGCTGTAGGTTTGATACTTGTCCATGGACCACCTTCATGTACAATTTGCTGCAGTGATTTGTTCCCTTAATCACAAAATTGTACCTTCGTTTGTCTTGTTGTAAATTTTTCTAAGTGGTGATATCGTGAACTCTGATAATTCTTGACATCACGATATAACTACACGACATAGTTCAAATTTAGAATTCACGATATAGGACTTCACGATATGGTCTAAATTCTGACTTGTCGATATAGTCGTCTTCACGATATTCTCCATTTCATGATATAGTACACTTTGCAATATTTCCCACTTCACAGTATAGTGTACTTTGAGATGTGTCAACTTCACGGTATAATGTACTTTGCGATATGTCCACTTTACGGTATAGCTTTAACCACTTGAATCTATAGCTCTTCTTGAACTTCACTATATTTGACTTAGTGAAATTTCTATAACTTACTTTCTTCAAATAGTCTTCTCTTTTCAAACTGCTGCCTGAACAATCTTTGATTGCACTTCTACCAGAATGATTTATTCTATGACTAATATTTACAGAAATGCTGCATTGAAACTCCTAAGCTCATTATAACCATTGAGTTATCTAGAAAAGTTACGTAATTGAAGTAACAAGACTAGTACATTGAGAACCTGTCATTAATCCAAATGGTGGAATCCATTTGGCCATGTAAAGTGACATTGTCATTTGAGTAGGCTTGTTATGTTGGAATAGACATGTCATGTGCCTAACAAAATTAATTAACCATTCAATTAACTTACTAAATAAATTAATTCTAATTGAATTAATTTATTTTCATAAGCTAAACAAATTGATTTAATTAATTAAAAGAATTAAAACTAAATTCTTTCAATCCAAACCATATCACTTAACAATATTTCGAATGATAATACTTAGTAAATCACAATTGTTTAAGGTGGGTTGGATACAATTGTGTAAATAAATTGAATTAAAACTAATAACACAAGTATGAATAGATAACAGCTTTTATATTTCTGATAAAACTGTTACAAACTCTCTCAAAACAATACTGATATTCTTGAAAGCTGCTAGGTTACAAAATACTCGAGATAAGCGATATCAAAATGATAACCTATTTTGTGTTTATATATGATATACAACTACTCTATCAATTATAAAAGATATGTTCTAATAAAATCAATATGTTACAATACATATCTAATTGATAGCTGCAATGCTAGAACTCAGGAACCGACAATCAATCTCTCCACCAAATATTGGATGGTATCAATCAATAATATCTTCACAAATCCTGATCAGTATCTAATTCCTGATGACCACCAAATACTGATGACATTATCAAATCCTGATCAGTTTCCCATCAAATCCTAACAAGCATTGAGCAGTATTTTCAATAATCTCCCACAATATATACTTTGTGAAATATAGCATAAATTCTCTGCTCAGTGATGTCAAAAATACATCAACAAAATGTGAGAGATCAGTTTCAGTCTTGAACCTCAGAGTAAAATTGGTGACTGTTAAGGAAATTGATAAGTCTATCCTTTTCCTTTTCTTCAAGAATTCCTTTCAATCTAGTCTTCAATTTTCTGCACTCTTCAGTGTCTTCACCCAACTGATAGATTGCAGCCCTGAGATTCAGAATTGAACTTCTACAAATCTGAAGTTTATCAAGTGAAATGTAACAAGGCTTGGGACAGTCAGGAGTAAATGAAAGTTGTCTCATATTTAGAAATATTTCAAAGTAAGCAGAGTTTCTTTGTATTTCTACTTCCTGACCCGTGAAGTTTAAGTACATAGGCTTATAGTTACCATCATATTTGGTTTTCTTGTCTAGAATTCTCATCCTGATAGTATTAAGAATCATGTTTCACCAGACTTCAGTAGTCTTATTTTCAACCTTCAGCAAATAATGAACATATTTTAATTCTTTGGTTGACTTGATCAGTAGCTGTTCTCTAGATAAGATTTTCATATCACCATTCTCCATAAAATAGAGCATTTTCTCTTTGATTTCAGCACCATCAAAACTATCATTAACTTTTTGACAGCTTCAAGTTTGTCAAGATGCTCAACAGTGAAATCTTCTCCAAATTTGTCATTAAGTGAAGATTGAGAATCTAGAACTTCTAGCTTAGAAAACTTTGCATCAGCATGACCAATTCCTCCTCTTGTAAGAGACTCCATCTGCTTCAGCTTCTGATAATATTCTATCCCGATAGGTTCCTTCAGAGATTTATCTGAAGCATTTACAGAATTAGAAGTCTCACTTCTCACTCCACCAGATACAAAGTTTATGAAATCAATCCCTCTGGAATAATCAAAAGAATCTAATTTCTTCCATTATCTATTAGAATCTCTGATTGGAGCATAAGTAGGCATCATGACAGGAATCTACTTTCTAGGATCACACCACTTGTTTGACTTGGATCCCTTAATCTCTGTCTTGTAATAAACATCTGCCCTTTCAATAGTTCTTTTGATTAATTTGTATAACCTCCTTTCTTCTTCATCTACTTCTGCATTATGACAATCTACCACAGTAGAAAGAACAACAATATTCAAGAAATCAACCATATCTCCATCAGTATCTGAAACAGTGTCAGGATTTGAAATTA
>PHNY01191067.1:0-19913 GCA_003724115.2 Anethum foeniculum | reverse complement strand
TACAGAATTAATGTGTATTAAAAGTGTTTTAGAATATATAATTTCTTAATTTATCACGATTATCATAGCCATCGATAATGAATTTCTCAAAAGGTTAATGTCGTTTATCGTATAATCACCTTGAAAATTACAGTGATCTTGATAGAAAATAAAAAATGACATAGTATCAATAATTTTAAGTCATCATTTTATCTGAAAATAATATTACTTTAATTTGAATAATTAATATATTAAATGGAAATAATTATTATAATACTTAAAAAAGTTTTCTAAAATTTTATATAAATAAAACAAAGTAACTTTGATATATATATATTTAAAAGGGTTAATTAATGCAATATATATATATATAATAAAATAAATTTAATATATATTCAGTAAGAGTATTAATGACTAATGAAATGCTAATTAATGCAAGAATTTTTTTAAATCAAAAAAATGAAAATTCGAGAAAAGTATGTTAAACGATTCTGGACACTTTTCGATCTCCTGACATTATAATATATATAGATTTATGGTGTTTGTATTTTTTATTTTTATTTTTTGAAATAATTATTCACATATTATTATTATTATTCTTGATATACATACATAGAAAATAATTAGGATCACCTGATAACTTAAACATAAACATGAATGCTAGAGGTACCAAAATTTTGTACATCCAAATGACATATGGCGAAATATAATTGGTGGGCGCATATGTATGCACGATGGGCCCATCATTTAATAAAACTTATTACCAATCCTCTCTTGCCATGTGTAATTTGGTACATATTTCGGGACAAATTTTTGGTACCTCTGTCATTTCTCCATAAACATACCTCACTAATTAGTAAACATCACTAACTCTACTTGCTTGGTGTCTCTCATATGATATCTGCTGTTTTGACTCCCAGAAATCCTCTCTCAGTAAGTGCTCATCTCACCATAAAAGTCATTCCACTGATGATGGGGAAGATGTTACATTATTAGACCAGCCTGCCAAGAAACCGAGGGCCTCTGCCACTCACGTATGTGTTTTCGATTTGTTTCTCTTTTTCTGCATTGCTTCATTTTATACCAGCCATCTTTTTCCTTACAACCACATTAATTATATTAATATAACACCATATCTTCTTTCAGGAAAAGTGTGATGATGAATTAAAGGAGTCTGTGAAGAATTTCAACCATGAGGAATAGTAAGTCTATTTCATTCTTGTGCTACTAATGTGTTAAATTATTTTGTAATTTTGTTACACTTGATTTTTTTTTCTAATTTTCAGTAATAACTTCTTCAAGTCTTTCAATTCTCAAGTGGCCAAGAGTGTTGGAGGTAATCTCGTACTTCACGTTTGTTTGTGTTTATTACATTACTTTTCCATTTAATGGTACTTGTTTTTGGTATTCTTATTTACTCTTTTTGATGTTGATATTGATATTTTGGTATGTCTCTAAAATCCGGAAGCCTTATGATGTCCTCGTGTTGATATCGATTTGTTTGTAAAAGATTAAATTCTAACGGTGTTTTATGTCGTTAGGACTGCTCCATATTTTCATCCCCTTGTTCTTCTGTTCTCCCCCTTAAGACACAGTCATAAGATAAATGCTGCTAGGACTGTTTTGATACTTGATAATTTAAGTTCTATTCCAGGCACGATGGGTGAGCTTTACAACTCCACATATAGAGGAGTAGTGAGAGTGACTGTTGTCGATCTCGATCAGCAAATTAAGAGTCAGGGAAATGCTTTTGTTATTTGCAAAAAAAACAAGTTTCCGTACTCTTGACATGTGCCCACATCTTTGGCAACTCGGAGTCCTCAAAATCTGTTTATGTAGTTACTTCAGATTTCAAGCGTTTCACGGCTAAGGTTTGGCATATTAGTAAAGGCATGGATATATGCCTGTTAATAGTCAAAGGTGATTTGGGTTCAAATGTCGTGGAGTTGAATACAGGGTGTGATGAAGTTAACTTCATGGAGGATATTTTTAGTATATCATGTCCGGAATATAAAATGAATGTTGAAAAATCCTTGCCCTCACCATCTGACTTCGAGAAAGACTTGGCACACACTCTTTGGTTTACTCTGACCAAGGGGTATGTGTCGCATCCTTTTTTAGTTGGGAATCATCCTAGGAACTTAGATGGGATATTCTTTCAAATGCATGGATGCAATTGGGGGGAGAGTTCTTCGGGTGCTCCAATCTTGAGCATGAAAGGGAAGGCAATTGGAATGTACGCCGGGTCAAGTTCTGATTCTGATGCTTTGAATGTTAAGCATTGGGGTTTACAATTGAATTCTGTTAGGGACTGTTTGGAGAAGATTTTTGAGGTGCCAGAGGTAAAATAATATGTTTTCCATTAAGAAATAATGTAATTATTTTGTTGTATTCTCTCTTGTTTGTATTTCTTTCTAATAAAAGTTTCACAGAAGCGGAAGGGGAGGAATAGCTTGAAAAACATGGTATGGAGTTGCTTGAAAGACATGAATGCTAAGAAAAAGGTAAGAGATAGGGAGAAAGTAATCAACAGAGACTAATCTCATTTTTTATATGCTGCTGCTGCTGTGCTGTGAATTTCAGAATATCGGTTAAAAATTGTCATGCACGCATCTGACTCAGAATAATCTATAATGCTTTGGTTTGAGTTAATAAGCACTGTGGCTTCAGTGCAGAGCTTTGCCTCATATATTGTATGCTGTTCTGAATTCCAGGAATCCTTACTCCGGAGGTGCTCTGCAGAGCAGCAAAGAGGTTCTGCTAGTGGGAAAGATTCTTTAGACCAGCCAGTCAAGGAAAACATGGGTTTGGTATGTGTTTCTTGCGTTTTTGTCTTGGCACTTCGTTTTTTCTTTTGTGTTTTTCTCTCCGCCTCATTGCTCACTTTCACAAAGTTACATGCTACTATGTATTATTCATACGAGCAATTTGAAACGTTCAGGTCCTAAGATCACCAAGGGGATGTTGGGTGCAAGTGGATCAATATTGTCGTTGGGCGTTTACAAGGAAACTGAATGTGGAACCACGTCCATTCAAACGTTGACGTACTGAAAAGAAACTGAATGTGGAACCACGTCCATTCAAACGTGGACGTACTGTAGGGATGAACCAGCCATTAACATGTTTTCGTAAATCAAACCAAGGCAGTGATGTGAAAGAGTAGCGTGGAAATCGCCATTGTTGTCTATGCTTGTTGCTGCTCCCTCATTAGTTACTTGTGACATCCACATCGCCAGTTTAAATTTGTTAATTTAAGTCAGACCCCGCTAAATTGCCTCAATTTTGATGTCTCTTGTTTCTGGCAGCTGGTCAGTTTAAATTATCAATCAAATTATGTGCTTGCTAAACTTTGTGCCACAATATATGGTGCTGTATTATGTGCTATATTTTGCGTTAAATATAGAATGAAGTGCAAAGAAGAATAAAGTGGAATAATAGTAGTAAAATAGTTAAAAATTAAAACATGTAATTTAATTGAAGTAATTAAATACGAAGACCTGTTATTTGTAAATAATAGCAATTTTAAATATAATTTAGAAATACAGAGCCTTTTTAAAATAGATTAAAGTATACAGGGGTCACTCACAGGTTGCTTTTAATAGTATTTGCAAAGGGTGTCCAATCTTTAATTTAAAAAGAAAAATATTTTGTAGACAGATATATTGCAATGTAGGTGATTACATTATTATACTGGCATGTTTACCTCATTATGTAGAATGAAGGTGCTCACTTGTAAGATTGGAAGATCAAATCTTAGAGGCCTTGGACTCACTTGATAGATGTTAAGGAAACAGGGGATTTTGAGTACTACTAACTCTATTGTGAACAATGCAAAAATTGGGTTCCCAGATTCTCGCAGAAAGTTTGTGTTCGAGACTAAAAAAATAACATCATAAAGTAGCAATGCTCGGGATAAAATTGAAAACTGAAGAACCTATTTGTTTACCAAGAACATATACTATGGGATTTCAGTCGGAGTTTAAAGAGCCGAGTCTAGGATGGTTGCATTTGTTACAGAGGAAGCTCAGCGCCAAAAGATAGAAACCAGAATTCTTTTAATTAATGACCTGGGTTGACTAATCGAGATGCTCTGTCCAATTCTTCTTCTATGTCTTCACCTAAGAGCATTGGAAGGGGCTCGAGGGGATCTGCTAATGCTGGTTGGAATGGAATGAGAAATGTACACATCTCAGTACTAGTCGATCTCTGTAGGTTGCTCATTGTCAGAATCTAATAGTTGTAACAGGAGGGATATATTGAAGAAGAGAATTCTACAAAAACTAGCTCCTTCGGTGGAGGGAAGAAACAGACTAGTAAACCACCTTCCGAAGATTGAAACATCTCTAAGAGCATCTCAAAGAGACTCATCAATAAAGACTTACCGTGGAATTGATAAAAACAATACTACCTATTCTTCCATACTACATAATAACTAAACCAAGGCTTCAAGTTTTGTGGTGATAAAGAATTCAGTTCCCATCATGTTAACTATGGGGACCTAACAAACTTACCAGGGATCAGATAAAAGATTCCAGTTAAATATCAAAACTCTAAAGACACCTTTTTATTTATTACACAGATTGTCATTCACAAAGAAATGGAAGTACAGTGAACAAAAAAAGAAAGAAATAGAAGTACATAATTGTCCTGAGTAGAGTAAAGGGACTCCGAAGAGTAGCTTAAACTATTATTCACATGCAAGCTCTTCATTTCTTTGGACTGATGATTCCAGACTACATTTTAATATGTAAGTCTTTAATTTATCTCATGTATAACATTAGAAAAAATCGACATACTATAGACAGAAAAAGTGTCGATGCAAAATTGCAAATACAACAAAGGACCTCCATTCTAATAACTGATAAAATTATACCAAATTTACCCAACCATTTGTAGTATAGTACATAGAAGAAGATACACTACTCAGTAGGAGAGAAAGTGCAAATTTTACAACAATTGACATCTGACAGGATACTAGTAGAACCTGTCTACACAACATGCCACTATCATGACTATTAGTGCCTACAAATATGATTGCAAAACCTTACCAAATGTTGGAAAATCGACAATACTATGTACCTTAGGAATCTCTTACTCTGTTATATCTATTGCAAGAACTTCTTACGCAAAGCAAGAAGACCAGGATCCTGTTCTTGGGATTCAAGCAAGTCCAGTAATGCGGAAGTGGTAGATGCATCTGCTGAAAAGTCGCGAGCACGCATCTCACCTATGAGTACACTGGCTTCATTGTACTTCTTATTGTAAAGACAACCACGGATAAGTGTGTTGTACGTAACCTCATTTGGGAAGCAACCATTAGCTTCCATTTCCGCAAATAGTTCATTCGCTTCATCGAGTAATCCTTCTTGACAAAATCCTTGGATCAGCACTGTGTATGCCTTGACATCAGGTCGCAAACCTCTTGATGGTAGGCTTTCAAAAAGACTTTTTGCTTTTTCAAAATGTCCACTTTTACACAATCCATCAATCAGAATAGTGTAAACATATATATTAGGAATCAACCCACTGCACTCCATAGTGTAAAAAATGGATAGTGCTTCAGCAACATAATTGTTCTGGCAAAGACCATGCAGCAGGATACCACACGTCACACTATCAAGATTAAGACCTTGGTTTATCATCTTCTCCTTGAAAAATTTCCGTGCTTCAACATGCCTACCCATATGGAAAAAACCTTGCAATATTGTACTATAAGTCTCAATAGATGGTATCAAACCTTCCAAGGGCATTTGTCGGAAGATATCTATTGCTCTATCCACTTTCATCTTTTTACAATAACCCTTGATCAAAATATTGTAGGCATGAGTGTCGGGCATTATTCCCTTTCTCGTCATGGTTTCGAGCACTGCTGATGCTTCATCAACTTCTCCCCGCAAGCAGTATCCATCCATGAGAGCACTATAGGTGACAACATCAGGATATAAGCCTTTTTGGATCATTATATCCATCACATCTTCTGCATCTTCTATCATTCCTTCTTTGCCATATGCATCAATCAATATATTGAAAGTATGGACATCTGGAGAGATGTTCCTAACATCCATCTCTCTTAGCAACTGCCTAATATCCTGCCATCGATTGAAGTCGCACATGCCTTGAATCAAAGAGCTATAGGTTATAACATTTGGCGGAATCCCTTTCTTAGTCATTTCACGTAGAAGACCCAACGCTTGATCTACCAATCTATGTTTACATAAAGAATCAATAATCGTACTATAAGTCACCGTACTTGGTTTACAACCTTTCCTCTCCATATACCTAAACAACGTAACAGCCATAGCTGTTTGACCATTCTTGCAAAGTCCATCAATAAACGTAGTATAGGTAACTACATCAGGTCGAATTTCTTTAAATCTAACTAGCTTCTTAAACAAAAGCTCAGCCTCCACAGCTCTATCTTGCGAAATCAACCCCCTTATAAGAGTATTATACGTAACAACATCAGCACGAAAACCACATTTCATCATACAAGCTAGCAAAGAAAAGCCATGATCAACGCTATTTAAACGACAACAACAGTTAATAACAGTGTTAAACGTAAATATATCGACAGGAATGCTTAAAACACGCATGTCTCTAAACAATGTGACAGCTACAGAGTACTGTTTCATTCTAACAAGAGCGGTTAGTAGTCGAGTGAAGTCGAAAACAGACGGCAGAGGTTTCATTTGGAGCATTTTATCGAACACAACAAGTGCATTGTCGAGTTTATCGAAACCAGTAACGGATTTATGAACAAGTAATTGTTGAAGTTGAGCATAAGTTGGATTTGATGAATAAGGAGAATGGTGTTTAGGATTAGGATTAGGGTTAGGGTTAGGGTTAGGGTTTGGATTAATGTTGGTGGAATAAAGAAAATGAAAATGAAATGATGTAAGAAAACAAGAAGAATCTCGTAGGAATCTAAAAGGAGAGTTTAGTGTTAAGCTCTTCATTTTACAATAATCTAGTTTCAATAACTCTGCTCTTGTGGGTTATTACAGCCATAACTCAGATAAATGTATTCGAGTTTATTCATTTATCGAAATTGAAATACAATATCACATGGAAATCGAAAATAATTTATCTGACACTAGAATTGTACAATTTCTTTTCCTTTTCTTTTTTAGTGAAGGACAATTTTCTGTACATAATTACATTCAAAAAAATAAATAAAGGTATTCGATAATAGTATTTGCTTGACGCTAAATAGATAGTGGATTTGTCACCGTCTTTGTCTCAGTAGATAGCATGAGTCCTTCATTTTTTCCCTGGAGGACTCGATATGGGAATGGAAGCAGTTTGGTTTAGATTGCTGAAGGAGCCTGGGAAATAAGCAATGGTGGTTTGGAACAATTAGATTAGCCAAGGAATGATTAGGCTCACAGTTCCAACTATCCGAAGTTTTGGAGTACCTCGAGTCCTCGACCAAGGTCCTAAAGTCTGGGAAAAAGAAGTAGAAGATTATATTTAGTATTTTCAGGTCAGCAAGTAGCAGCAGGGCAATTCTGATGGGTAGCCTATAGAAATCTCGTAGTTCACACAAAATAGTATTGACAAAGCCCAGTAACCGAATTTGTACACCAACAGTTTAAAATATAACTTATCATGTAGTTTTATTACATCCATGATCATAAAATATTGTTCTATGCAGTCTTCCCAGTACATCAAATTTGTGATAGAAGGTGAAACTCTGTATAGTTCAACACAACATTTAGGCTCATATTTATTGTTCTGGTTCTTTCAGTAGATCTATATTTACACACACATCAAGTGTCGATCAAGATGTTGGTTCAGTCTGAAGAGCTCCTTGTATTCCAACAGTGGAACTTGATATCATCTTGAGCTTCTCGTGTTGATTATGTCACGAATATGCTTTTCGCAACTCCAGTAACCTGGACCACCTCTTATCTATTGAAGCAGAATTTTGCTTGTTAATATCTGCAAATGTATGGGACAAGTCTGTTAGCTGAATAAGGTATTTTATTGTTTATTTGAGTATGAGTGCAATATTCTTACGGATTAATTTTGGTTCAGCTTTCTTGCACAACTCTGAACATGTTTCCTGCAGATGCATTGTAAGTCTGTTAGATACTCTCAACATGCAGAAACCTAGAACCAATTCTGGAGTTGCATGTTTTTAGAAGTTAAAAGCCTTCTTATACTTCTACTGATGTTGTCAGCCTGATCGTGTCTTGCACTAATGAATCAAGGTCAGCTTCACATCCAGGGTTAACATAAATCACCTGTAGAATACAAAATGTTAGTTCTTTTTGTATTTCAGATGTGTCATCTGCAAAGAAGAAGTGAGTGTTATGCATGTGGTTGTTGTATGTGTGAATATAGAGCTCGGAGACTTAATGATGGATCATCTCCTCCAATTTCGGGAATAGTTGAGCTGTTGTCTCTGCTTGATGGCAAGACCCACACATTAAAGTTTGTGTCAATCTGAAAGAGCATAAAAAGTCATGAAGTTATGAACAGGGTTGAATATATATAGGCAAACAAATATAGGTTACCATTTGCTTCTATTCATTCTACATAATGCACAAATAATCCTTTCCAGAGGATCGTGTTCGTAGGACAGGGTTTAGTAGGATCAGATGTATGCAGTACTCACACCTTACCACTAGAGAGAAAAACTGTTTATCATAAATAACCCCGGCAACAACACATGGCATACGTCATGAGCTTAAAAATGGTACCAATGTATGATAATTACTAAACTTTAAGTAAACAAATACCTTTCTGCAGTATGGGAGGGAGCAATTGCAGCATTTCCTGGTAAAGTTGGTACTGATCCTTCCATCCACTGAGAGCCCGAAACCAGCATGCTGTGAAAATTAATTATTGTGTTTGTTCATCAATCCACAGTTCTGCAGAAAGTATAAATTGAAAAAATAAATTAAGGAAAAAATAAAAAGAAAGAGGGGATGACCTTATCAACACAGAGAGAAATAGAGACCTTTGCTTCTCCATTGCCGTCTTCAGCTAAATCTTGCAACTGAAGGTCTCTTAGTGAAAAAATGTATTCAGTGTTCCACTTCCCCTGCCATCTACCTTCTGCTGTTGAGATTTTGATCAGATGTCTCGGCATTCTCTGTTGATTCTTCTTGCTTATCTTCATGAAATACAAACAAATAAAATTACATGAAATAAAGACCTTACAAGTTTTTGCCTTGTGCACTACTGATTTAATGCATGAAACCCTTGAAGGGAACCTGCTATACTAGTAATGTTCGTTTGTGTGCGCGCGCGTCTGGATTGAAGCCTTACCAATGGGAATTCATCTCTTTTGATGGAGGCCTTGATTCTGGAGGGTTGGCATAGCATCTGTAGTGTTTTGGTTTCTGTTGGATACAAGCTTTTTGGAATTATGTTCATGCTTTTCGATGAGATGATCCAATGTCCAGCTGCTTCTGCCATTTCTTTCTCTTCCTCCCTGGTAGGTAACCTTATCTTCAACTTGCAGGACTTGATAAGAGTGGGACAATGAGGTTCACAAACTGCTTCCTTGAAAAATTCAAATGCTTTTATTATCTGTATTTATTTATTTATTTATTTTTACTTCTTTTCTTCCCCTTATTTTTCAATTAACCATATATTCCATAGGATATTTCCACTTTTACAGTAGACACTTGTTAGTTCCAAAATATTGCCTCAGCAAAACATAGTCAGGTTGTTCTTGACAAAAATATATATAGATACCATCAAGTAAATTTTGCTTTATGTTTTTGTTTAGAATTTTTTTATATAATTGTGGTGATAATTTTTTTTTCAGTGCTTATCATAAACAAGAAGTTACAAATTCAAACATGATTTTGAACAGATTAGAAAACAGTAGACAGTAAATAGAGCATAGATCAAACTAGGGAAAATTGTAGACTAAATTCTTTCTATTTCTACATTGTGTTAAAATCCCACTTTACAACATATACACTGGTAAAATATACACATGCATATGATAGCACAGCCATTTTGAAAATTTACACCTCCATTGAAACCACCATCTTTGTTCCAGTTTCATTTCTTGTGGCTCTTTCTGAGACTCCAAAAACATGGCAGAAATTTTAATGCAGAAGATGGGCAGCTAAAGAAACGAAAAAGATTCAGAACATCTTTTTCTTCAACCCTAGTACTGATTCCATCCTCAGCACCTTGTGATATTAGATGATTTAAGTATGTTTTTCCCTCGTATATGTAGTACAATTGTTGAAATAGAAGAACAGCTAATCCAATTCCAACAAAGACACTAGCAATTAATAGGTATAGAAGCACAGCTCCTTCTACGGATAAAAGCATTACAGAGCTGGAGAAAGCAAAAATAATTTCCTTTAATAACGCTATAACCCAGTCAATACTAGCCAAGTCATCCAGAAAAGCAGGAGGCATAGGTCTTATTGGCGGCCAGATTTGGATTGCTGCATAACCAGATATGATGGAGACATAAATAGCACCCGTCAATGCTGAAATGAGGAAGAAAATGAAATTTCGATGATTTGCAGCCCCAACACAGTTACCAATCTGATACAAGTCAAGTAGCTAGCATTACTAGAGAGACCTTAATCTAGAAACTGGTAAGAAGTAAAACAATATCCAGAAAAAAAGAAGATTACAGGTAAACTACTCCTCGTCTAAAATTATCATATAAACAGATTTAACAGTATATTCTCGTGTATTAAAATAACTGTGAATAGCAAAACCCAGATAGGCATCAATATATACAAAGAGCGAGCCAGGTTCACAACTTATGGTAACCACATAACTGCTCATCATCAGGTAGCTGACTACTATGCCGCTCTAGATGCTGAATCATTTTAATGTGTGTAGTTAGATGACTAGAAAGTTCTATACTGCCTAAGTTCGGCTAGATTTGAGTTGAATAATTTCTGTGTTGTTCTATAACTACCATTTCTATGTGTTGCAAACATATATTTCTCTGGGATGTAGAGTAACCAGTGGACACTTACGAAAGGACAGTGGTGATCCATGTCCAGGACGCACATTTGGCATGAACGGCAGTGATGAGTCCTCGGAGACTTTGGCTTTTTACAATAGAGACAGTATGTATAATTTTCAAGACCCCCTCTTCCTACCACCGAGTAGCTACCCCATAATATAAGTGGTGGGGCACCAGGAGACCGAAATGCTGCTAGGCAATAAGTGGAAATGGTAGTTATTCCCAATACTATTGAGATGCTAACATGGGTAGCCCCGCAAACATAGCTGATAGAAAAAGCTACTGGATATATTGCGCAGATAACTCCACCTGTATGATGTAGTTCAGAATTATTATTCAGAACAGAGGAAAATATGTCCATGACAGATAATGAAGTACAGAAAAAGTCCAAATATTTGAATATTCATTAAAATGGCAAATTAAAACTTCGACAAGATTTAAAATATATTGAGAGGAAAAAAAATCTTTAAATAAAACAGTTACATTATTAAATTGACACTCAAGTTTCAATTGCATCACTGAACCAAAAAAAATAATTGCAAGTTAATAACTACATAATGAGCACTCATGATAGCTGCACACAAAAATATATTCAAAGCCTTCCAATCCCCTTAAGTTTCAACTGTCTGACTTAAGTTGTCTAGTTGATGAGTAAGCAAGATCTAAGCTCCATCTCACCAGATTGCAGGAGAGTTAAAAGGGTCAGGTCAACAATCAGACAAGATCAGTAATTAAGCAAATCATTGACAGTTCACCTTCTATTTAGAAAATGAGAAAAGAGATAACAAGGGAGGTGAAGGAAGACGAAGAGATCAAAAATTAAAGCAAGACGAACAATACATTGACTGAAACCAAAACCGACATAAGCACTAACCAAATCATGTATGTACTTTTCCACTCATTAGCAATTCTGTTAGTTAAGCTTGTACAACTCATTTCTATACTGCAGTCTACACCTAACTTTTTCTCTGTTGTAAGGTTCTGTTTCTTGAATGTTCACCTCTACTTTTTCGCGTATTTGACAATCTACATAACCTAAATCAAAAACATATTAGCGATTTATCTGGGCCTGGTTAGAGTTGGAATTTGTCGGTCAAGTGATGGAGTACCTTGCCCCATAACAGCTCCATGTATTAGGGTTAAAAATAATAGATTTTCAACACTTAAAGATATGAGTTTGATGCAAGTTTGTTTAGTTCAATAATGCGACTGAAAGTTGAAGGGCAGTTCAAAGATAAAATGTCATCTTCCCATTATCATATAGAAGTTGAAGACAAATCTTGAAGTAACAAATTAAACATATTTCTTTTCTGAATGTGCAGCCCATATATTACAATTCATGTCAATATACACTTCACACGGGCCTGGAAGGATATTATTTATATAAAAATGGCATATCAGTAACATTACAACAGAAAATTAAAATGTAATAATTCAACACTTTGTTTATGTTCTAATTGGATGCTGAAATTATTTTGGCTTACATATCATTAAGAGCATGAACACTGAGAGGATACCAACAAAGCATCGATCACGTGCACGTCTCCACCACAAGTAATTTCTTTCAATTTTAGATGCATTGCGGTTAGTTATAGCTCCACACCAGCCACATATGAAAGCAGGTTCATAAGGGGAAACGGTAAGGTGAAGGCCACAGCCCCAGCA
The DNA here is from genome assembly GCA_003724115.2 of Anethum foeniculum. Taxonomy (NCBI): domain Eukaryota; kingdom Viridiplantae; phylum Streptophyta; class Magnoliopsida; order Apiales; family Apiaceae; genus Anethum; species Anethum foeniculum. The sequence goes on along the minus strand of PHNY01191067.1, from coordinate 7,309 downwards.
GGTTACGTCAAAATCCTCACTTACAGACGTTACATGTTCCTCCTAGAAGAAAACATATCAGTAATATGGCGTGCAGGGAAAATACAGGACCCCTTAAATCTTGCAATTAGACAATCACTTAAGAATCACAATTGTGGTTGCAACATAACGCTTTTCTGCACAAAATTACTAAAAGGGCAGTGGTAGAGTTGCAGTAATATGTTCAGATATTAAAACACAGACTCCTGTCGCACTAGACCTGTTTTTCCTACAAGCGTATTGCTTTTAAGCAACTAAGTGTTCAGAGGTCTGAGCTACACTTTAGATCACTTTCTTTGTTGATGTACAACAAAGCTGACTTGGAAAGGCAAAAGGAAATAACGTTTGCAGTTCGAATGTAAGAATACCTTCAATCTTGTATGACAGGTTTTTAAAATATGGATATTAAGTTTCATAATCAGCTGTGTATCAAGCACTTTAGCGGGTTCTTGTAATCCTACAGGTCTCACAGTAAAAAAACACTGATTTTGCATTTGACAATAGATGCCCTAACATGACTTCCCTTGCAGTCAATACACACAACATAAGACTTCTAAATATTCAAATGACGGAGCTACTGCATCAAAATTATTCATGCAAACTCACTGGAGAAAAACAACGGAGATGGTAATACTCTTATCATCCCTTAGCTTATATAACCTAGTGCATACCCTGTATCCTTGGTAACAAGAGGTTAAGGGTTTGAGTCGCATCAGTGGAGGCCTTGGTACTGCCTACTCCTCTAATTTTAGAAGTTAAGGGTAAAAGGCTGGGTGAAGGCTTGGGTGACAACAGGCTGATGGTTCAAGTTTAGTGGAGGCATGTGTAGAGGTTAAGGGTTCAAGTCTAACACAAGGGCGTGAATGCATGATTATTCAGATTCCTTCCGATGAAATTTTTCAGGAGAAAAAAAAAATCTTCATACCAAATGCAAAAACAGCACAAAGATCAAACAGAACACAAAGTTTGTGGCTTTGATATAAGAAACATAACTCATAGTTGGTGGTAGAAAAATGTTAGGAAGTAATTGTATGGTGCTATAAATTATCAACAAAATGATTGCATGCATAGTTTACATACGTGTGTATAAACACACCATTTCAAGAAATAATCACACAATCTGTTATGAATAACATAGTAAACCTTAGAGGGTTCTTCAGGAGAGTCACCCGAGGATGGTGAAGAATCTGCATTTGGGGAACCTGTGAAATCCATTCGATTATGATATTTATTTATATAGGCTCTCTATAAATATTTTTCAGCAATAAAACCAAGAAGAGGAACAAACAAAAGCCAATGACAAGCAAGAAGTTTCATGGCAAATCCTGGTCCTGGTAAAGCTAAGATATTTCCATTTTGTAAACAAGGGTGAAAAAGATGGACATTTGGTCTGCGTTCTTTCTCATCGTTGTCATTTATTCCCAAATTGATTCAAAAATTTCATAAAATATTGTATAAATAAATTATTCCTTTTATAGTCACTTTTTTAAAGGTAGAGTATAATATGATTGGTATAATTTCCATTTGGATAGAAAGAGTCAATAAAATTTTATGAACAACAGAAATTCCAAAAGAAAAAATTATTTACCAAACAAGATAAAATCATTTAAAACTTTGTTAAAAAGTTTTATAAATTATACATATAATTTTAAAATGGCATATCCACAATTCCACCTACATTTGTTTTACTAAATCTCAAACTCCTGACTCAGACTTCAATAGAACCAGTGCATAAAAGTATCAGCAAAGCCATAACAATCAGACTGTGAAATGTGCATTAACCCATCAAGGTTACTTGTAATTTAATATTTCCAACTTCGTTAGTATCAAAGAGGCAGAATTTCAGATTTTTTGGATGTTTTACAAGACCGTAAAAACACCCATGAAACGAACATAAAGAAAATGAACAAAACAATTCATTGGTTCGTAATAATTTGCAAACTTAAAGTCGATTATCGTTGCAAATATCACATTCAAAAACCCAGCTAGGAACAGCCTCATAACTAAGCAGCATCTCTACAAGAACAAAAACCACTTGCCCCACAAGTCAATACTCCAAAGAACAAGCTCAATTTACACCCAAGGATATTTATCATTTAAACCTCCAGCTACGAACTTAGATATCAGGTGCAAGAAAATTTCCAGATAGTGCTACCTGCAAGATATAAACATATATTGAATAATCTTTACTATTGAGTTAGAACATATCAAATGACTATAAGTTAGCAATATTCGTCCTAAAATAATATTTTGATAAAATGAGATCAAAGTGATATCATATTACTCACCTTCTCTCCAAGTTGGAATGGAGGGAGACCTTTGTACGGGCATGTACCGCATCGAAAAGCATCACCAAGCCCACACTGAAGTTGTAGATCAGATTTTTAGAGATCAATGACAACAAACAATTCAATAATAAAGGTCCCCATACCATAACATATGAAGTGACAAAAAGGTAATTGTATTGTTGACTAAGATATGAAAATGCATACACTGCCACAGGCTGATTGAGGATTATCTAGCTGGTCCATAGTTGGTCCTAACTTTTGTACTTTTTCTTCTGCCTCGGCCCGTCCACAAGTGCAGTTTTTACAAGCTTTCCTTGTCTTGCTGACTTTACAATCACCAACTGCAAAAAACAAAAAAACAAAAAAACAAAAAAAAAAAGAAAAAGAAAAAAGAAAAAGAGGTGAGCTCATAGAAATGATACACTGTGCAGATGTTGGGAGGTGCCCTTGAACCTCTTATAAGAGGTAAATAAGTACCTCCCTAGGTATGCCTCTAACATCTCTTAAAAGAGGCAAAAATAGCACAACCAACACCTAAAACACACTGTGAGGTTTAAACAATCTTGTTGTCCTACCGGGTGGTATCTGTGGTTTCTTTAAATCATCTTCAGATAAGAGACTATCCTCGTCAATAAGATCTGAATCATCATCAATTTGAAGCTTAGGCAAATTCTTCGATGCCTTTTTTATAGAGAAGGATGAGCCAACTTTCCAAGAAGGCCTCTTGGCCTTTATCTGTAGGAAACAAAATTAGAATTTAAGCATGGTGATCTAATCTAGTGGAGAACACATGATTTAACATCGTGTCAGCAAAAATTGGACTCAAAATATAAGAAGACTAGGAAGAAACATTGGATCTGTCTTGCCACTTCAATATATATAGAACTCACTGTAATAGGCTGCAGAGCCTCTGAAGTTGATGTCATTGTACCAGTCTGCAAGTCAACAAAGCCCGCCACCAAAAGCTTTCCTTGTAGGTTAGAGATAGTCTGCAAAAAAAATAAAATATGATCAACAAAACAAATTCTCCAAGTTAGAGACAGAAAATCAGTACGTTACCTGGTCAAAGGTAGATTGTGAAGTCTGGAAGAGGATCTGTCCACCAGGTTTTAGTACTCTTGAGATCTCATCCAATAATTTTTTATCAAGAAAATCCAATGACCGGCATATGCAAATGACAATATCCACAGAGGAAGGATCCACAGGCAAGGAGCCTGCAATTCATACACCTTACAATCATCAGCAGTACCAATATAAATCCTACCACACTCCATATAGTAATGTTTAAAATGTTTAAAAAAAATTGCAAAAAAGCAATAAGTTTCTTTAGACACGTAGCGTGTGGCCATGCAGCAGTCAGGTGACTTTGAAGGCATGTGATACTATTATGGCCAGATCGGATACCAAAAGACAAACTAACATAAAAGCACTTTAATGAAGCAACATTAGTAAAATGATAGATGGAAAGGGAAATTGTAAGCCACCAGGCACCTTATTATCAGGCATTTCAACTGACACCAATTTCGTAAGGGAACTAGTAAACTAAGAATAGATGATATCATACAATAAAACTCGACTAGGACTGAAAGATAAATGAGAATATAATTCAGGTAAAAGAGTGCTGGCTGACCTATTAATGCAGCTTGAGTAATAACTAAAGGATCAGTTTGTTCATTTCCTTTTTTCTTGATCTCCTTGATCGCATTGAGTACCGCATTAATAGGCAGAACTACATGATCTGTAAGCGCCAACACATTATCCTGAATCATCGTGGTGCCCTAGAAAATTGATAAAAGCAGAAACATAAGTAAATCTAAACTCATCAGCACCTACATGAATGCATACAATCACAAATTTTCATATTTATACCAGAAGGTCCTAAGACAAATATGTGACTTATTTCAAGGTACTTGGTAGTGATAGCCTTCAGTGTATCTATATAGTGTGGTAAAAAAGATCCTTCACCACAAATTTGTTTTTGGACCTAAATAATTCAAAATGTGGTATTTTTCGTTATTTTTCCCAAAAAAGAAACTAAATGCAGGATTTTTTACACTAGTGAGGTATTTAAACCTTTCAGTTCTCTGTAAGTTACAAAAAAGATACAAAGCAATTTGCATGACATATTCTACATTTTGCTCGACTTGGAAATTCGCTCTATACTTTGTACCAACAATCTTCCAAAAACCACAACACACAATCTACGTACTTAAAAATACCATGCAATTTTTCCAAAACAATTTTCGACTCATCATTCACCATAACATTCATTAACCCCAAGTCATTCACCATAACACTCTACAGACGTAAACATCCTAAAAATCTAGCATATTTCCCCATAACAAGTTTCAGCACATTATTCACATCATCCACTACACTAATCAGAAACAACAATATAGAATTTGTACTGTATTACAAATAAATCACCACTATCCGCATTCACTCTATTCCATACATAAAATTAAACCTCAAGCTCAATCCCACCAAATCAACGAATAAAAGCTCATTCCTACTTCTTACCCCATTCCCAAATCTCACTATCAAATTTCCGCTCCTCCCTCCACCTCTACTTATATCCACAAATACCTATCCCATTCAACCCAACAAAACCAAGCTATTACCGTATAACACTATAACCTCGATATACAAATCTTCGATCAACAAAAAACCTTGTCAAACCAATTATTTTCTCCAATCCCAACATAATAAATACCGCAACAGATAACTAACCTCGTCAAACAAACATACAATTTTCTCAGTACAAAGGTTTAACCGCAAATTCAAACAGTACTAACCCTAACCGAAAACCTAAACTAACTCCATCCCCGGAAACAACCTCCAAAATCCCCTATTCCACCGCACACTTCTAATTCTCGACAAAACTCGAAAAAACAAGTCGTAAACAACCTCAAAAATTCCCTAAAACTCTGCACACTTCTAATTCTCGAAAACTCGAAAAAACAAGTCCTAATAAAACACATAAGCAACGCAGAACAAAACTAAATTACGCAAAGCTAGGGTTTAGAGAGTACCATCAAGAGTCCATAAATCCAGTTCCAAGCAATACTAATCAACAAACACAATATAGATAGAAAAAGCATGATTCAAAATCAACGAAGTTAGTTAGGTGATTAGTTACGGTGAAAATTAGAGAATCAAACCCTAACTCAAATTAAATTTAAATGAAAGGTTTAAAAATAAGTGAGGAATAGATTAAACGTTACCATATTTATAGAGCGGAGAGAACTGAAATCTGGTGCGATTATTTGTGCGCGCCGACCCTGTATGTAATTGTTTGTGTGTCTAGCATTTTTTCAAGTCCTCACTTTTTCAAATATAAATCAAATTTTGAATTTAAAATTTCTTTTTTCGAGTCTTATTTTTTTCAAAAATATTATCGAAATTTTTTATAAATTGGATAAGAGATTTTAAAAGATCAAAACTTTTTTAAATCCTATTTTCTAAAAAAGAAAATTGATTTTTTTTAATTAAATAAGAGATTTTTGAAATCAAAATACGTTTTTGAAGGTATTAAAAACTAAATTTATATTCTTACATGTGTTTTGAAAATACTAACTTTCAATTACCTAGATTATAAAAATATTTTAAATATAATTAAAAATTTTAGAATTTTAGAATTTTATATGTTTATGTTTTTGATAAATTCAAGTTGGAAACATATTTATATTTTTTTCTAGAGCCCCTCTAATTTAAATATTAAAAATCAAATTTTCTTTTTTCATGTCCAAACTTTTAGGTATGGTAATAATTATAAAATAATAGTGTCTAAAAATATGTTTAATAAATTCAAATACAAATCAAATTTCAAATTTAAAACTTCATTCTTTAAGTTTTATTTTTTAGGGAAATATTATCGATACCTTTTATAAATTGGGTAAGATATTTTGAAAGATCAAAACAGGTTTTATTTTTTAAAAAAGAAAATTGAATTTTCTTTTTAATATTGGATAAGAGATTTTTAAAATCAAAATATGTTTTTGAAAATATTAAAAACTAAATTTATATTCTTAAGTTTTTTTTGAAGATACTAACTTTCGATTACCCAAATTTTAAAAATATTTCAAATACAATTACAAATCAATTTAATATATCTATGTTTTTGATAAATTAAAGTTTTGAAATATCTATGTAATTCAGAATTTTGATGTGAAAGTTGAAATATCTATTCTAATTAAATTCAAAAAACCTCGCAACGTGAAAATCAAAATTAAAATCAAATAGAAAAAATATCTAAAAATATGTTAGATACATATTTAAGATATTTAAATTCAAATACAAATTTAAAACTAAACACTTTCAACTTCAAAAGTTATTCAAATTCAAATTCAAAATTTTTGATTCGACAAACGAATTTATGTTTATATATATAGGGTTCGAGGCGGGATCTTCATTCTCATACCCGCTCTATATAAAAAAATTTGCCTCGTTTCCCCGCGGGGATTTATATTTATCCACATTGCCACCCCGCGGCACAAAACTTAGTCCCTACCCCGCCCCGTCGCCCCGTTTAATAATTAACTTTAAAAAAATATCGATAAAAAATTATTTTTTATAATATATTATACGACGTTAAAATAAATATATAAATAATTTAAAACATACTATAAAATATTTTTATTACATTATGTATATAACTGGAATAAATGAATTATAACTTAATCTATAATATATATATTTTTTAATACACAATATAAAATATTATATTTATATATTCATATTATAAAAAAGTATATATTAAATTATATTCGGGGCGGGGCAGGTTTTTCCCGCGGGGATCATATAAATATCATACCCGCCCCATATTTAAACAAGATAAAATTTTAATACGCGTTATTGCACCATTCCCCATTTAAACGGGGCAAGGCGACCCCATTCAGGTTGGTTCCTCATTTTCCCTGCCCCGTTGAGAATCGTATATTTATATATATAGAGTCAATATATATATATATATATATATATATATATATATATATATATATATA
>PHNY01191048.1:354-10383 GCA_003724115.2 Anethum foeniculum | reverse complement strand
TGTTAGACTTTTCAATCAGTCGTGGACTTTTTCTTGGTGTGTATGTTGTCGACTGACAAATCGACTTTTTAGGTGTTGCATACCTAATCTGTGCATTACAAACGGTTGAATGCATCTTTCCTTTCTCCATAATTTTGATAGATTAGGGTAATGGGATTGAGAGAAAACTAAATGGCGGGGCGTGTGAGAGAACTAAGTGGCGGGTGATTGTAAGTGATCACTTAAAACCTAATTCATATTGGTTTTCTAGTAATATTTAGTAAATGTTTATTGTTTATACAACTTAAAAATGTATATGTGAGTGATATATGAGTTAAAAATTAACTATAGGACATATTTATAAATATTGAATAAGAAATGACATATTATTGAAGTGGCCTATTAAGTTGGGATATATTACACAAATCCTCATTAAAATGATTTCTTTTTCAAAATATTAGACTTTTTAGGAAAATGGGATTAAGATGAATATTTCTAAATAAAATATTAGACTTTTTATGGTACCCTGACAGACTTTTTTATTATTTGAATATAATTTTTTTTTAAATTTTGTAAGGTAAAGTATTTTTTATCTTTATAGGAAAGTGAATTTTGAATTTAGATTTTTATCACGAATTTTAAAATTTATCTTTTGGTGACTCATAATCCAGCTAGACATTTATCAAAAATAATGTTTCTTTGAAGGTCTAAAACTGAGAATAAGTACTTAAGTTTTGTGAAGGAAGACATGATTTCCTTTAATATGGCAATATTATTAAGTGTCCTCCCCGATGTTTCCAAACCTAATTAATGTTATTCAAATTGATGTGAAAATTCTAAAGTGCACCTAGCTTGAAACTCATAGACTAGTTATGAAGGAACTTCCCATATGTCTAACAAAGTTTTCAAGCATCCATCGACTCATTGCCAAGGGCCGGTCCTGAGTATTTCTAGGCCCTGTGTAAAAAAATTTTTAGGCCCCTATATAAAAATGTAAATTTAAATTTGATAAGAAAAATTAATTTTTTATAAGGGTTTGGAATGTAGCCAAGTGCTATACTAGGAGGCTCATCCCCAGATTTTGTATCCAATACATTTAAAGAAGACGTCCAGTGATGTGCTACACCCTTTGAATAACTTATCTGAAGTGACTTCTTGGGCATTTTTTGGTATACATTTTCAATAATATGATCAACATCAATATCTTTGAGCATATTCTTTTCAATACTCAAAAGTGCTAACCCTGATACTATTTTTTGATATTTAATAAGGAATATAAAGATAGGAATACCTGACAATTAATATAAATGGATTAATGATTAATGATTTAATGTATAAAGCACAAGCACACAGCACCAGACACGTAAAGCAGGAGAAGCAAGACACGTGAAGCAGGAGAGCAAAAGTCTGACTCAACTCACGTACTATTATCAAAAGAGAGGAATTAGTATTTGATATAGAAAAGGAGTTGTCAAGTGGGCCTCTAACGAACCCAAATAAACTAATAAAAGATGGGCTTAATTGGAGTTTTAAAAATATGTATTGAAAAATTCTATATATACCTATATATACTTAAGGGACTCTAAAATTTTGGGCCCCTTGATCCCAGTGGGCCCAGTGCGACTGCACAGCCTGCACTGGGTCAAGGCCGCCTATGTTTGCAAATATTCAAATTTTTGCTGTTAAAGATATATCATAGATTTCTTCATAACACTAGGTTTAAACCAGCAAAGTTCTCTCGGTGAGGAAATACCATGGATTGCATGGTTGAAGATGTAATGACATATTTTTTAATATTGTACTAGCATAATATATACAACGTTAAAGATTTTCATTAAAATAATGATTCTATAGAATTATTTACAAAATAATACATTTTGCATTGTTTTTTTGCAAAATTTTATTTACAGAACATCAGTGGTGTCAAGATCTTCAATAAAAAACTGGTCTTCATAGAACTTAACTCATAAGAATTAGTATTTTGGGAGTATAGCTGCAAATCTGGTATACAACACTATTACTATATACTGGTAAGAAATGCAATAACCTTGTAGTGATCATTAGAGATATATAGCATCTAAACCAAATGCTTGGTTTTTGTCGTCCACAGCCTATTGATTATTATCGAAAAATCCAGGAAGTCCCTTGACTTCTTGGTTAATGGGGTTCGAGAGGCAACTATGTACATCTTCTTCCACTATACTAACCATAAAGGAACCAAAAACTTGGGCATCAAAACATGAAGACAATATTTTGATTCTATAACCATATTTCTTGGTAATCATCAATTGTGAAGCTTTTTTATCATCCAAATTTTAGATGCTGTTCACAGGAGTTTTAATGAACTTGGGGTCTGCAATACTGGATATGACTTGCAGACAGATCTAAACCGGAGCAATGGCTTTACGGGAAGCCAACAGTATATCGATGATCATCTCTTCAGGAAAACGTACTTCAGTCATTTCAATCATGCCATTGAGTTGCAAGCTAAGTTTTACAGTACAATAGGCGGCGCAACGACAACAATCTATATGGACAAATTTATATGCACTGGCAGATTTCACTGTTTCATGTACTAGGATATTGCTAGTTCGGAAGGATGTAACACTATGAAAGTAGGGTAAATCTGTCTCGAAAAAGAATTAGAATACAAGGGATCTAATTAAGCTGCAAACTATCCATGTATATATATTTTCCGATTTTCTGATTGAAAACTTAAGTAATTCCAAGATATCAAAATTTTAAAAATATCATCTCATAAAATTCAAGATTTTTGAGAAACTTCTAGTTAAGATAAAGTCATAAAATTATTTTATGTCGGATCTACTTTTATTTTTAATATTACTTTTTTAAAATTATGATAATGTTCTCGTATTAGGTTAAGTTGGCTACCTACATCATGTAGTTCACATGTAAAGACGGTTTATTTTAGCTTGCTGAATAATCATAAGTCTGGACTGAACACTATATCATGCCTGGTATTGTTCTGCAATGGTATTGTTTTGCAATCTTATCATAAGCCCTTGCATAGCGTCGCCAATGTTTCCAAACCTTCTAAATGCATTTAACTTATAGCCATTAGATAATGTTCAAACTTATTACAATTTCAGGAGATGCTTAAGCTTATTACATATCGCTCAAACCTATAAGACCTGGATCTCACATTTTAAGTACAGAGCCGACTCAACAATTTATAGAACATAAAGTTTTGACAGTACACTGTAGTTAAACAAGCAAATGAATTACCTTGCATTTGAGAATGTAGGTAGAAATAGAATATAGTTAAGGGCGTAACTTCAACACGTGTAATATAGAGAACAGGCCCAACAACAAGTTTTGAAACATCCAACTACAGAAAAAACACATAAAATGAAACAAGCAAATAAATAACCTTGCATATGAAAATGCAGATACAATGCACCACAATTAAATCTCCTGAAATAATGAAGAGTGCGGAACTTTAGCATACATCTAACAAAACACACCCACCAACAAGTTTAATTTGAAACATCCAACTATAGCAAGGTCACAGTTTTTCCCAACACATAAAAATCATGATCATTTAGCCCTTCGATAGAAGCAAGTGTCTCTCTGTGTTTAAAGAACGTTTTCAGCCTCGAATCAAAAAGTGGCATATATTTGAATTCTTTCTTTCTGTAGTCATATGGGAAGAACACAACAATATCTCCTCTTGTTCTTCCACAAAGCAGTCCAGCACCCAAACAAGAATATATCCAACCCATGTTATCTTCAACAATATTAAACTTCTTAGTCCAAGAGAGCTTTCGGTGAATATCATCTAATGTCCAAAGACTAATTTCTGATCCTTCATCTCCAGATCCAAAGATGAGAACAATAGAACCTTCAAAATCCAATGTTTCTGAGTATCTTGCCACTGAACTAGGGGTTGGGATCACCGTATACAGCTCGGTATGCAAATCGAATGAAACTACATATTCCTTACAACCCATGTATATTGCTCCTTTTATAAGTGGACCAAGTTTGAGATATGGGTAAGACATAACTTTTGTTGGGTGGTGTCAACCCAAGTACCACATCGGAAAGATAATAGAAAATTATCTGGTATATAGAGCAGCCAATTGACTCCATTAGTATGAGGCCTTTTGGGATATGCCCAATAACAAATCCGTGCGGGCTCGGCCCCCAGCGGACAATATCATACTATTGTGGAGTTATGGCTTGCTCGCGGCCCAACAAGTGGTATCAGAGCCAAAGGTTCGGCTGGATCTTGTGGGGTAATGGGCTTGGGTCGTGGTTGTTCGATGTGGGTGGTTCCCCTCGGTGTGAACGTGATTGGAGATCTGTCGGTTCCTTGCGGCTTTGCAAGATGTAGACGGATTTATCGCGGGTTTAAGACCACGGTTATGTGGTTCTTGGTTTGAGGGGAGGATTGTTGGGTGGTGTCAACCCAAGTACCACATCGGAAAGATAATATAAAATTATCTGGTATATAGAGCAGCCAATTAACTCCATTAGTATGAGGCCTTTTGGGATATGCCCAATAATAAATCCGTGCGGACTCGGCCCAAAGCGGACAATATCATACTATTGTGGAGTTATGGCTTGCTCGCGGCCCAACAACTTTGGTTGGGGATGAGTCATGAACATAAATCTCTTTCCAAGAATTTGTATTTGTTGAATATAGCTGCAAGATTGGTGCAGATGACTGCGAGGAAATTCAGTAAGTTCTTTGCACTTATTGGTTAGTGGATTTCAGAGTTAACAATGTAAGTAACGTACCAGACAAATAATACCATTGCAGGAATCGACAACATTAATTTTGAAGGGGCGTGGTGCGTACAGGTAACACTTAAACTCGGGAGAGACTAGTGGAGGTAGGGCATCAAAGCTTGAATTAGCAATCATCAATAGTGAAGTTTCCTTATCGGTCAAACTTTGTTGATAGTACAAGTGAGTTTTAATAAATTCAACTCGGGAGAGACTAGTGGAGGTAGGGCATCAAAGCTTGAATTAGCAATCATCAATAGTGAAGTTTCCTTATCGGTCAAACTTTGTTGATAGTACAAGTGAGTTTTAATAAATTCGGGATCTGAGATAATAGATCGCCACAACTTGCAAACGGACTTGCACTGCACTAATGACTTCACGGAACCCTTTTTAATATTTTGATAGTCATCTCTTCCGGGAAAATGTACTTTGAGCAAGCCATTACGTTTATTTTCAAGACTCTCAAGCTCACAAAAACCTACCCGTGTGAAAACACAACAATTAAAGTAAAATTCAGGACTAATGCCGGCGAGACAATTTATTTTAAATTAATGACACAACATTTGCTCAGAAGTGACCATAACACTGCTTAAATGTACGGAATCTTGCACATACAAACATCTAAACACCAGGGACGGGAGAGGGGGGCGCCCTAACATCCAGAATAATTAGTAGAATATTTTTTTTTCCTCTTAATTCTTCAATCCGCTAATAAAAAATATTAGTTCTTTTTGTACACTGCACCCCCAAAAAATGTAAAAGCTAAATTATCAAATATTCAATAAAATACATATCACAACTGAGGGATTTTCTACATATACAAATAAATTTATTTAATTAATTACTTGTATATAAAATTAATAGAGAAGTACATACATCTTTTTATCTTCTTTTTCCCCATAAGTTGCCAAAACTAAATCGACAATTAATCAAAAACAAAATTTCTGAATGGAATACAGGAAGCAACAAATGTGAAGTGAGTGGCATATGTAGATATAGCACTTACATCTCATATAGAGGCAAATAGAGGCCGGCCATTAAATCATCTGCATCAATATTGACGCTTTCTTCTTGGCCACAGTTTGAAGATTTTCATTATTTTTTCTTTAGTAGCAAATTTGTTGCTTCAACTGAGTTAGAAAAAAAGGTGGAATATTTTCCGCTCCAAGCATTTACTAAATTTGACCTAAGATTGTTGAATTTATTTTTCAAACTTAAAGTTTTAGCGGGAAGTTTCCCTCCTTTTTTTGGCGGGTACTAAGCTAAATTCAACCGATTGAATTCGACCACTTCCAAATTTGACCAAATACGGTCGAATTTAGCTGCATATACTAAATTTGACCAAAAGCAGTCGAATTTAGTGGCGAAAATACCCATACTTTCTGTAGTAGATGGATAGCCATGAATTGGAAACAGATCTATACCGAAATCACTAGAAGCCAGTAAAGTATTTTGAAAATCATATGTTCAAGCTAAACGTGGCTTAGTCATTTTAATCTTTCCAACGAGTTAAAATCTAAGTTGTAAGTGCATTAGGTTCACTGTTTCATTTGTTATAGTACAGGGAATCTAAGCAGGAAACTATATTTCTAAATATGTTTTTTTAGATTTTTCGATTGATGATATTAATTAGTAACTAGAAGCTATCAAAAGTCTTGAAAGTTCTTAGTAAAATAATTTGCTAAAAAGAAGACAAGATTATAAAGTTGGGTGTCACGTACAGAACTCGCGATGGGGATGCATCACGAGCATGGATATATTTCCAAGAATCAGTACTTGTAGAAAACAGGTAGAACACCAGTAGTACTAGTTGGAATCAGAAACATGTTAACTTTGTAGTCAGTACTAGAGACGTACGGAATCAAAACCAATGGTAATTCAACTTCACTAGAGACAAGCAGTCAGCTCCACTTCATTTTGTTTTCCATAGCCTTTAAAATGCAATATATCATTTGAAACACGTTGAGGGAATGAGAATTAATGAATCAGGACATGGTGATAATTTTGATAAAATAATCACAAATTCTTCATTTTGTACAATAGTGAACGCATAAGTCTTAATTTCTTTTACAATATAACGGCCACACACACACATACACACACACACACATATATATATAACAAGAATAGTAAGGAAACAATCCATATTTCATTAATATATAATAATTATTATTATCATTTCTGTATTTCATCAATAATAATATGTTAACAGCCCCTCAAACTTAAGATACCTAAAACAATAATTAGTATGTTGAGAGTTTTCAGAATAATAAGAACATTAAAATAAAAAAAATCTTGAAAGTCGTTATCTATTCTTATTGTGTTTCCAATCAAAAAAATATTATCTTATGTCATCGTAATCGTTATCGTTTTCGAGGAAAAAATCATGGGTCATCATCGTCGTTGTCGTTTCCAATCGAGGAATGATTACTAGGTCATCGTCATCATTGTTGTTGTTTCCATTCGAGGATCGTTTCGTCGGTTCATGTTGTAGATCATCACTGTTATTTTAATGTAGAACAATTATCTAATCTTGTTGCATGTTGGCCATCATTTTTTGTTTAAGACAATTCTTTTCACAAACTCGTCATCCCATTTTGGTTTTGTGTTATCATCATCTTCATTATCAGGAATTTGTTATAACACCTTGTTAAATACGTGATTTCTTTTCTTATTCAATCGTGAATACATAAGTCTTGATTTGTTTACAATATCACGAGCATTTATATAACCAATACATAATCAAAAATAAAGATGATTAATACGATAAGAAACTATCCCCATTTAACTAATAATAATAATTACAGTAACTTTTCATATTACATCTATAACATATGTTAACAAATTTAACATTTTATGTAGTAGTTCGCTTGTAATCGAGGACTGTTTTCTTCTTTTATTTCTTCTGGATATAACACTACTTTAACTCTTCAAGTATGCTATTACATTGCCTTGTGACACTGTATCATAAATGCTTTGGAGTTATAGTAGCTCAACTATTTTAAAACCTACGTTTCATGCTTTAATTCGCTTAACCACGAAAGCAATAACACATCATACATTGTACATACAAAAAATGTTCTGTAGGTGAATATCAAAAAAGGTAGGGATTATATCGTAAATTAAAAAGGCAACATTTATAATGTTACTTATATTTTAAAATTCAGTGCCAACATAGACAATTCAGCTAAGATTTCAGCAAATAGACTACACTCAAGACTAAACACAACTTCAAATAAATAAAGCACCTTATTATACCATAATGTAGGTAAAAGAACACCAAAACTCACACTCTTTACACTAACTACAGAAAATCTTCATATATGTCTTATAAAGGAAACTATTAAATAAAATTTAAGCATCCATTGAGGGAGCATGGATTCTACCCTCTAACAGGGTGGCTGATTTTTTGAGATTGATTATGGGCTGATTTATTTGGACCTTGAATTCAAGATCACTTCTCGAATAAAGCTCTTTTCGTAAGCTATTGAATCCTCAGAATCAAATTTCTAGAACTCCAGTTATGGCCCAAACAATATAGACTGGGCGAGCGACCCAAAATCTGATTTTTAATCAAATTAATCTCCAACTCTTGCTAATTAATCTCCAACTCTTGCTAATTAATCTCCAAGCTTTCTTTTATTATAATTCCTTTATACATACAATAAAACATTAATATTTATTAAATAAAAATCTAAATCAATAAAAAACAACTAAAATATAGGGACAATATTAAAATAAGTGCACGCTCATCAGTGATGTTGGAGGATTTAATAGACTTGTTTAAATAGTAATTAAAAGTGAACTTTTGGATGAAATTTATGTCAAAAGTATTATATATGATTTGTTACAAAATATGAAGAATTGTTTTTAAAGTGAATTTGTCGGAGAATATTTATAGTTAATAATATCTTTTGATAATTTATGTCACTTTAGAAAAAAATTATTTAAATTTAATTATGTCTAGAAGTACAAAATTAAGGGAACAATTTGAGATTTAGGACAAGATCCCTAAATTTTTGTCCTGCCCTTGCCCTTATCCCTTATATAGTAAAAAGTAGATATCACTGAATCACAAGGTTTAAACCCTTCGAATGAAGCGAAGGTCTCTATAAGAGGATATGAGTATGGGTATATAATATGCCATGAATCTGAACTTGACAAAAAAAGATATCAATTTAACAAATTGATGTAATATTTCCCGTTTTTTATGCTAATGATGTTATGGCTTCAGCCTAAGTTAGCTACCGAATTCAGGGAGTTCTCTTGTAAGACGATTTATTTTAGCTTGTTGAATAATCATAAGTCAGGACTAAAAAACATATCATGCCTGGTACTGTTATGCAATATTATCGTAAGCCCTTACAAAGTGACACCAATGTACCCCAACCTTGTGATTCGTACACAATCTAAATGCATATAACTGTATAACAACTCGATAACGTTCAAGCTTATTATATTTTCATTAGGTGATGGCATGAACTAGCATGTAAAAGTGACCCATATAAACTTTAAGTATAGAGTCAATGCAGAAAATTTATCTGGGAATATGGAGTTTCGATTATAGACAGTAGTTGGAAAAAATAGATAAATTACCTAGCATATGAGAATGCACGTAGAATATACTTAAACTGAAACTCCTGAACTAGTCAGTAGCGTAACTTCAATGCATGTCTAATAAATAGAACACGTCCAACGACAAGTTTTAAAACATCCTACTATAGCAAAAACACATAAAATGAAACAAGCAAATAAATCACCTTGCATATGAGAATGCAGGTACAATACACTACAACTAAAATTCTTTAACTATTCAAGAGTGGAACTTCTTCAAATACGTCTAATACAACACACCCAACAACAAGTTTCGAAACATCAAACTATAGCAAGGTCTTAGTTTTTATGAACTTGTATAAATCATGAACATTTAGCCCTTCGATTAAAGCAAGTGTCTCTGTGTGTTTCTGGAATACTTTCAGCCTCGAATCCGAAAGTGGCATAAACTTGAAGTCTTTCTTCCTATAGATATACAAGAAGTGCACAGCAATATCTCCTCTTGTTCTTCCCTAAAACAGTCAACCGCCCAAACACGAGTATATTCAACCTATGTTATACACAACAATTTTAAACTTCTTAGTCCAAGAGACCTTTCCATTAATATTATCCAGTGTCAAGAGACTAATTTATTATCCTTCATATCCAGATCCAAAGATAATTGTAACAGAACCTTCAAAATGTAATAATTCTGAGTATCTACCAAGCACACCTCGGTTCGCAAATTGAACTAAACTACATATTCCA
>PHNY01190978.1:0-10999 GCA_003724115.2 Anethum foeniculum | reverse complement strand
CCATTTAAAGTAGTTATAACCCGAATTTAATTAATTTACATATAGGAAATAAATGTATAAACCTTCTCATTGTCAAGTGTGTACGTTAATATGTTAGGTCGATAGATTCAAACATGTAAACAAATCAAATTATTTATACAAACATGGATATGTACATTATAAACATTCCAACAATGATATATATACACAACATTGTGCAACACGAATTTTAATATTAAATGTATAATATTCATTTCCGATTAATATATTAATCTATGTTTTAAAGTGTAATAAAGGCTTGCATAAATAGATCTAAACCTGTACTCGAAAAGAAAAATCTTTAAATTACCAAGTACGGAAAGATATGGTAATTCTGAAGGCAAAAGCTCTGGTTTCATTTGTCGTGAGGTGCTTGCTTTAAACTTGATTGCTTTCTTCGAAAGAAAGAAACTAGCTATCACATGTACTTCATTGATATGTAAGTATTCAGTTCTTTCTTTCCCTAATTCAGCCCGCGCTTGCTTGTTTTTGACAAGATTTGAACTATTGAAATCGGGTAAAGGGACCGAGGGAGATACCAATCTTTTCTTTGAACTTTTTCAGTAAAGTGATCCGAAATAGTTTTTATGGTTTTTTTAGATGTTTGTTTATAATAATCGTTTGGGGCCAATGAAGATGGTTAATGTGTTTCCAAGGAGTGCCAACATTACAGGCATGCAATTATCGGTCACGGATGATAAAAAATTTCGAATCAACATATATTCGATCGAATTGACCCTGACAATACTTACCGAAAGTGATTTTTCCGGTTTTGATTATGGTTTTCATTTTCAAAAGAAAAGATTGAATTTGGTTCGATTTGGAATTAGGCCAACCGAATCAAAATCTGACCCAAATACATGATTCAAAGCAAAACTTATATTGTAATTGTTCATTTACTTTATACATTTATTTTACTGAAAAATGATGATATGATAACTCAATTTAATTGAGTAACTTGAGTTAAACCACACAAAAAACGCAATTCAATTGAAAAATATAAAAATTTATGGAATACAAAAAATTAAACAATTATCGGTACTTTATTAAAGTCAAAATAAAGATTATTCATTGGGCGGTAAAATGGGTCTAGCGGGCTGAAAAACTTTAATCTATATTAAGAATCTGGGCTAAAACAGATCTATACAACCTTATTAAAACCTATTTTTATAAAGCCAAATTAAAGATAATCTGTTTGTCGATATAATGGCGGGCTAAAACAAAATTAATGTATACTATAAACTTGGGGTAAAAATAGAATTTTACCTCTATACTACTTTATTAAAACCATATTAAATATAATATGTTCTTCGAGGTAAAAATAAAATTAATGTATGTTATCGGCCTGAACTAAAACAAGATTATAATATATACTACTTTATCAAAGCCAAACAAAAGACAATATGTTGCTTGGTATAATGGACCTACAGAGCTAAAACAAAAGTAGTGTATTCTATGGACCTGCGCTAAAACAAAATTCTAGAAATGTAATTTTATTAAAATCAAACAAAAGATAATATTTTGGTCGGGGCTAAATTAAATTTAATGTATACTATGGGTCTGGCCTAAAACAAGACTAAAGCCAATCTTGACATAATTTAATTGTTAGTAAAATGGGTCTAACTGACTAAAACAAAACTGATGTGTTAATTATAATTAGTTACTTGGATTTCAATCATTGATTCTACTAATATGGCCCAAAAGCAAAGAAAATCAATTGGATGGTATAATGGACCTATTGGGCTAAAATAAAATTAATGTGTAATATGGACCTAGGCTAAAAAAATAAAATTATAGCTTTGTTCAACTTTATTTAAACCAAATTAAAGACAATACATTGGTTGGGACAGACTAAAATAAAATTAAAGTATACTATGGGTCTGGGCCTAAACATAGTTAAATTCAAACTAAATATAATTCCTCGGTCGGTAGTGGGCCTAGCAGGATAAAAAATTAATGTTTTATTAAAATTAAGTATCTAGATTTCAATCCTTCTTTCTACTTTTGGCGCAAAATATATTATAAACATATCTGAAGGACCTTATTTAAACCCTACCCATATTATAATTAAATCACAATAAAAGTATATTATTCAAATACGGACCTACTTGTTTCATCACGAAAATGTTTATTTGAATACTTCTTGTACTTGTGAACATCATTTTACTATTTTATTAGAGTCCTTGGAGTCCATCTATGTTCTGCAAATAAAATATTGTGTAAAACGTATTATTTTACAAATCATTTTTCACAAATATCATTACTTCAATAAAATCTGAAATATTTACGTGAACATGTATGTTCTACAATAAGAACATATTTTGTAGAATAATATATTTTGCAATGTTCTACTTGTAAAATGTATGGGATTCACAAGATTTTCAATAAAATAGTGATATCTGCAGAACATCATTCGAAAAATAATATGTTTTGCAATATTTTAAGCTATATTTTACTTGCATAACATTTATGGACTCCAATGAAACAGTGAACTCCATAGAACTTAACTCCATATACATATATATATATATATATATATATATAAGAAAAACAAAAAAAAAATACTAAAAGTAGCTCTTGCTTCCCTCGGCATATAAACGAGTATATATAATAAGCGTAAAAGTGATATTTAGGAGTTATAGATCATGTACTACAAAACACATATTAATGTTTGGAATATAATTATATAAATTATTTTTATCTCTTTCTTTTCTTAAACATGAACCATTGATGTAATATATTTAATCACGCATATTTTATTATGTTTGCAATAATTTGGGTGTATTTTAATTTTTGAATAATTGACTTGTTAATGAGATTTTCTTTTATATATTAATTTTGGTATTACTTTTTTAATTTTTAGGTTTCGGTTCACAGTTGAACCGAAAACTGACAATTCAGATTTGGTTTCCGAGCTTTGAATTTCATTCGATTCAGTTTGGTTTGATATTGATAATTCTACTTGACACTTAATAACTAAGGATATAACACTTAATTTTACTACACATATGTTAAAAAGAAATGCTAATACATTCAATATGCTCTAAACATATTAATAAATATGCGACAATTTACGCAACATGAGATCTTGTAAAATGAAAATAAAGAATATGAAATTTTAAATGATAATATAAGTATTACGTGTTAACATATATAATATTATTATTATTGGATAGTCCTGTTATTATAATAATTTCCTTGTTAAGTTGATTTACTTCTGTGACGCCCTCCAAATCCGGGGTCTAGATTTGGGAGTCACAAACCAACAAATAATAATAATAATAAAATATAAATAACCACGACCCCCTTAACTTACCACTGGATCGATCACAGGTTTGATATGAAACAGGCATCAACAAAATATAAAGTTATTACAAAGCACTTAGTGTTATTAGAATAACTTCGAAAAGAAGTTACGCCAATAACCAAAAGTCTATTTCAATTTTACAACTAAATTCAGTTTTTATAACAAAACCACTATCTACGCAGTCTTCACTCCCCAAAATGTCTACCTGCTCAGGTAACTGGAATCTAACCCTCATTAGGGGTCCGCGATACACAGCCTTTCTGGCTGTATGACGTATGACGGCCATGCTCAGGTTTTAACTGAAAGAGTGAACAACATAAACAAGGGTGAGCCAAAATCGCTCAGCAAGCTATATGAACTGATAAGCAGGTATAACAATCTCAAGATAGCAATATATGAAAGACTATAAAAGCATTTAAATCTTTAACCTTTGTTTGCCTTTATTGGCGATTAACAACAACAAATTAGATTGGAAACCAAGTATGACGCTACGTTGCAGCCGATGATCAGTTGCGAAGCAACGCCGGTAGGCTCCAAGTATTTCTACCCGTCACCAGAAATATTTATGGGTACCCTGGCACTCATTGGCCAAAATAATAATCGCTGGGCCGGCGTCTCGGCCACTTACGCCTTCCAATTTCAAGAAGAGGAGTCGGTTCAATCGATCTCCTTATCAACCACTCGCCATCTCACAGGGTCCGGAGTGATCTCATTGACTGATGGCGGAATAACTCGAACAATTAGTTATCTGCTAATGCAATAAATAATTATCACTGTATGGAATATATCTGGATAACATAGTTGTTACTATCTATCCTCGCAAAGGAATAATATTCTAATAGAACAGTTACTAGAATAACAGAGTCGCAATAAAATATAGATTAATTAGCTATAAAAAGATAACAATAATCTTTATAAAACAGTTGCAATTTTGAATGTAAATAATTGGCTATTCTGAATTTAGAATAGGGGAGAATCACTTGCCTGGTAAGCTAGCAATCCAAAACAACTATTTAAATTCAACCTCGACCGCCTGGCCCACTCCTGAACTCGATTCTATAAACCAAAATACTACTTCATTAAACCAAACAACAATTCAATCGACGTATTTATACGTCTCAACAACTAACGTCTACCCATTCGTTAACCCTTATAAAAGAAATTTAATAAATAATATTATTAACTGGATGACACCACTGATCACATAAACACACAATACACATAATCACGTAATGCACGTAGCACATAAGACATGTCACATTTAGCTCAGTTCGTCAAACGGTTCATTTTGGTATGCTTAAAATAAAAAACGGGTCAAAACTCGCTTTCCTAACGCATACTGGTCCGTCAAATAGTTCTTAAAATAATTATACCATTTTAAAAATAAAATTTCATGCTTATAAATATTTTTTAAAAAATAGGAGTATTTTCTGAAGCTAACGGACTTCGTTTCGTCTTAATCGGACAAACGGTTCATATGTTATCGAATTATTAAAAATAATTCGATTAACAAATCATTTTTAAACACTAAAAACCATTTAAATCAATTAAATAAATTAATTAACTATTTAAAATAATTAATCAATTAATTTAATCAATTTAAATTGATTCTTAGAATTTTTAGAAAGTATAAAAAATAATTCATTTATTAATTAAATAAATTAATCAATTATTCATGATTTAAATAATTAATAAAAAGAATAATTGTATTTTACAAAATAATTTGAAGTAATTAAAAATTCAACATAAATCAATTTTTCTCCGTTAAATTAAATCAGAAAATCTGTTTAATAATTAATAAGTAAATTATTAAAACAATTCATGATTTTACATTTATTTTTAAATAAAAATCCCAAAATCAGTTTTGAAAATAAGGTTTAGGATTTTTATAGATCAAAACTGAGTCAGCTAAGTTGTTAAACGGGTCGATAGCCGGGTAATCGGGTCGACAAAGAACATCGCCGATAATCAAGAACATCACCGTATTTTTCCAGAGTCCGGTGACCATTCCAGATTCCGACCATGTCCGTTCCAGCCCAAAACAATGCAACTCAGCTCAATTCTTGCTATCAAAACGTTCTATGATCATCCGGTAATCCAATCTTTCCATTTAGTAAAACATAACAACACCGGAACGAAAAAGCTGGTCAATTCGACGCCACGACTCCGGCCAAAAACCAACTGATATAATTTCTTAACCAAATACAATTATTCACATATGCAAACGAAGCTTATAACATCAACAATCTAGTGTGATTAGTCTTAAACACGAAACACAACTCACATGGCCGAAAAATTGAAATTTAAAACCGAAATAACGACGAACTCGTACTAACAATTCAAGCAATTAGACATAGTGATTCTATATATAAATCGACTCTAAATAGCCTCAGGAACATGATTATAACATCCAAACTACCGAACAATCAACAAATAACAAAACCCCAAATTTAACGATTATAAGCGAAATCAAAAATTTTGATCCATTTACCGTTTGTAAAAACGGACGATCTGAACAGCTTCTACGTGTTACAAGCTTTGATTTGAGTACTTGAACACTCAAAACCATGATTAAAATCACGTTGAATGGATTGATCGATCTCCAACCCCCAAGAACACTGCCTCTGACAATTTGTGGAAAAATCTATATTTATCTGATTGTTTTTACTATTTTTAATAATCAAAATTTCAATTTATATTTACACGTAAGATACCCCTTAATTACAATTAGGGTCTAATTATGCCATTAAATGAAAATAATTAGCCTAAAATTATAATTCATGGGGATTTAATTTTTAAATTAATACAATATATATACCGAAATTTCCCAAAAATTGCGAATAATTCAAAAATGCAAAAATATAAAATATTTGATAGACTGATAATTTTATAAAAATTAAAATGTGATTTTGCAGGCCCCGGGGCACCCATAGGGTCCCGATCCGATAATTTTTGTAAAACAAGAACACTTCCTAAATTACTAGAAAAGCCCGGAATTTAATATAAAAAGCTTAAACTGACAGAAAAACGACTTGAAACACAAAACGGTAGAAACGGGCTGTCAAAATGGATTTCAATTAATTTAAAATTAAACCAAACACATTTAACGCAAAATAAAATGACGTAAAATATTCAAAAAAATATCATGGACCGTACAGGATATTAAGAGGCAAGTAATACGTAACATATAAGACCATAGAGGCACAATATTTTTTTTAAAACACATAATATTTCATTTAATATAACACAAAATTCCCATATATTACAACTTCTGTTATTATTGTTTGACTGTTGGCTATATAAGCTCTCTTCTATTATAACTGAGAACAAGTTTTATTATAATAAATCATTCTTTTATCTTTTCCCTCTATACTTTTTCATGGTATCAGAGCTAGGTTGGTTCGATCTGGGATAGGTTAATAGAGAGTCAATCATGGTGGCTTCTACATGTTGGGTTTGAAACATGTGTTTCGATTATTGTTTTTCCTCGTCTTCTTCTCCAAACCGGATATTTTTGGGATGATTTTCAGTTTTAATGGCGATTGATGTTTTTTTGGGGGTAAAGATTTGATTTTGGTTAAGTTATTTATGATGGTTTCGTTTTGTTTTGGTTGAAACTCTTATTGATTGGTATGCGATCATTGGTAAAATTGGTTTTTTTTTACTTTCCCCTTTCTCTTTCTCGTGATGAGTAGCATTAGGCACATCTGTATAACTTCTTTTCCTTCTCTTCTCTTCCTTCTCTCTTTCTCTCTTTCTCGTGATTTATGATGGGAGTAGCCATAGGCACATATGTATACACTGTTGGCTATATAGCCCTCTTCTATTATAATTGAGAACAAATTGTATTGTAATAAAATCATTCTTTTATCTTTTCCCTCTATACTTTATCATTACGCATATCATAATTACATATATCATTTCAATATATAAAAATTTGTTGAATTCACCATCAATGTGTTCTTCAATATGTAACATCACAATTAATGGAAGAAATTCGACACCAACAAACTATTCTTGATATATAAAAAAAACGTACAATACTTTGAAAAGAAAACCCAACTTTTCCATCCAAATCTCGTCTTACACTATCCGCGGGTTGGCAGCCTTACGGACCTTAATCACCGTCCCCATCAACTTGATCTGGTCATACTCCTCCCTTAATTCGCTGCAGCTAGTGCTTATCATCCTCGAGTCCGCTGCAAGGGAACCCCCCATCCTCATCCCCAAATTAGCCCTGTGCTTTAAGGGCCCCGGCAACACTCTTTGTTGCTGGGTTCCGCTCTCTTTCATTATCCAATTCTCATTGCCAGCAAGCATAGGAGTAGACCCCTGAGGAGCAAGTCCGGAGCTCTTTGAAACTCCAGCACCGTAAACATCCTTTTCATCCTCCTTGGTCCGGGGGATTCTGATTGTTCCATCCGCAGAAACAGTTGCAATGGCAGGCAAAGTTCCAGTACCAGTAGCCCTGATGATGGAATTCTCTGCCCTTTCCATAATCCACTGGACTGTCTCACCGTCAGACTTAAAACCAAGCTCTTCGGTAAGCTGGAAGATTCGAGCGGCGCATATAAGCGGTATTCGAACTCTCCTATGCCGACCCTGCACCTTGATGTGTCTGTCCTTAATCGGTGCCTGCACCGAGGAAGAAGATCCCACTCCGCTGCTTTGCTCGGAGTCGGTGTTATAATTTTTGACAGAAGACATGTTTTGGTACTGAAACATTGGGGTTACACACATGTATTTATAGTATCTAAACCACAAAAATGGTGTATAAAGTTTATAAAGGGAACGGTCCAGATTTTATTAAAAGATGCAAAATCTGAAAGAATGATGGGAAATCACAAAGATATTATTATGTGAATAGGGTACATTTTGGAAAAATTATTTGGATCCTATTTGGTTATATGCCTTGACTCAGAATAAAATATTCTTTTTTATGTTTTATTTGATTACCTTAATGTAACTGTTGAAATTATGCTTTAGTGATTATATATATTTGTAGAAAAGTAATATTGATTGAGAATCTTAAATGCATTTCATAAGTTCTTTTATTCAAAAAATGTAATCTAATAGAATGTTAAACCTGTTAAACCACATAAACCTATAAAATTTTGTTTCGCAATAAAAAGTGGATTAAATAAAATATGAATCGGTTTTCTTAATTTTATTATCATTTGGTCAATATATTCTTTAAAATATTTTGGGCCTATAGATTTAACCTTTTTTTCCCTAACAATATCGAAAAAATGCACATAATATATGTAGATATTGTCGGATTATATATTAACTAAATATCATGGCCCCGGAATATATAGAATCGTGAGCTCATTTTTTAGGCATTCAGAATATTTGTAGTCAAAACTAGACTGAATTTTTAAATGAAAAATATCAAAATTAATGTATATTTATATATTATTTAAATTTAACTCGTACAAAATATTTATTAAAATTGCTCTATATGATCGGACATTGTCTTTATAAAAAAAACAAATTATTATGAGATATTTTTTTTAAAAACCAAGGGGATCATCACACTGAAACTTATTCAGAGTAAATTATGTTACTTGTTTTCTTATAATATTTAACCTAAATATTTTAACAAGTATTCTAAAACTCATGGAGTTGACTGAGTATTTGGTCCTCGTACTTATTTACAAGGTAGGATTGAATTTGAGTTGCATTTACAAGGTATGGTCGAATTCGAATTCCATTGATTTGGGTCAAAATTTTTTTTTTTGCATAACTTTGTTAGTACTCGGTCAAGTTCCGAGTACTCGAAGTCAAATCTGATTATAAATTATTCAATTTTCTATTGTTAATATTAGTGATATCGCAAATTTATATATGTTATTATTAGTGTTATGGCAACTGAAATCAACCAAAATGCAACTAAGTTGAACTACAACTAGTTTCAACTGTTAAATCAATGCGAAACTAGAAAACTAAACATTAAACCATAAACCTAAACCTACATCCTAAAAGCTAAACCCTAAGCCTTAACACTAATACTAAAGCTTTGATCAAAAATATCTTTGATTATATATTTGTTACATATTTTTTCTGCGATTGATGTATATTTGTTACATATCTTTGTTTTTACTAATACTAATACCAAGTAACTGAGATGGGGATTATTTTCCATGGTTACAACCTAAATGAATTATGCTAAAACCTAAAATGGTTTTCAATAAAACATAAATCTGTATTAAACAATAACGTTATACAACTTTAATTATATGAGCATGAGCGTAACAACAATGAAAGCAACAATCCATTATCAAACAAATTATATTAGTAAAACTACACCATCAATTACTATAAGATTATCCATGTAAAGTAGTTATAATCCAACGTAGTTATAACCCGAAACTAATTAATTTACGTATAGGAAATGAATGTATAAACCTTCTCATTGTCAAGTGTGTACGTTAATGTTTTAGGCTGGTAGATTTAAACATGGAAACCCCCATCAAATTATTTATACAAACACGTATAGTTACATTAGAGACTTTGCAACACTGATATATACGTACATAAACATCGCGCATCACGAATTTTAAGATTAAATGTGGTATTCATTTCCGACTAATATATTAATCTATGTTTTAAAGTGTAATAAAGGCTTGCGTTGATAGATCTAAACCTGTGTTCGAAAAGGAAATTCTTAAATTACTAAGTACAAAAAGGTATGGTAATTCTGAAGACAAAAGATCTCGAATTCATTTGTCGTGAGGTGCTTGCTTTAAACTTGATGGCTTTTCGTGCAAAAAAAGGCAAACTAGCTATTACATGTGCTTCATTTATATGTTAATATTCAGTTTTTTCTTTCCCTAATTCAGCTCGCGCTTGCTTGTTTTTGACAAGATTCGAAGTCTTGACATCAGGTAAACGGAGCCGAAGAGATACCAATCTTTTCTTTGAACTTTTTCAATAAAGCGATCGAAATAGTTTTTTATGGCTTTTTTAGATGTTCTTTTCAATAACCTTTTAGGGCCAACGAAGATGGTTAATGTGTTTTCAAGCAGTGCCAACATTATAGGCATGCAATTATAGGTCATGGATAACCAAAAAATTTCGAATCAACAGATATTCGACCGAATTGACCAAAACAATACTGATCGAAAGTGATTTTTGCGGCTTTGATTCAAGATTTGGTTTTCATTTTTGAAAAAAAAGATTGAATTTGGTGCGGTTTGGAGGGTTCGTAATGCTTGCCTGCACAACAAAGGGATCATGTGACCTGCTCAAGTCTTTGATAATATTGTAGCTGATATTTCTACTAGATTGCATAACTCTATTTGGTACTAGTCCACTTGTATAGATAGCCATATCTAGGCACTACAAAAAAAACAGGATCACACAACAGTTTTTCACCGTTGTCTAAGCTAAAATTTTCCCGCTGAATATTGAGGAGCCGTCTGATGAGTATCAGACAACAGTTTATGAACTGTTGTTAAAAAAAGACTGAACAACAGTTTTGGAGTTCTTGTTAAAAGAAGGAAGAGACAACAGTTAAGAAGAAAGAACATTTGTTGCAAACGGTGTAACACAATTAGAGACAATGGGTAATTCCTGTTGTGCAAACGTTCTAAATTTTTTCATATATCATTTGTCCAACAATGGTAAATTTATTTCGATATTGTGTGAAAACAGGACAACAACAGTTTTCGA
>PHNY01190708.1:9503-21190 GCA_003724115.2 Anethum foeniculum | reverse complement strand
GAGAATTATAAAGGAAATGCTTTAAAAAGGATTGTAAAGTTGATTCAAGTTAAGTATTGATATTGAAATTAAAGACCGTAACGACCCGGATTCTTGACCCTGGATCTGGGGGTGTTACAGGTATGATCTTAATTTTAAACACTGGGCGGTTCACGAAAAAATGCACCCATGTTTGCTTTTCTAGGAGTGGAAGCCAGGTCAGGACAATACTTTCTTTGATGGTGGAAAATGCACCTCGTTTCAGAGCACTTCAAGTTTATATTGAGGTACGTAAAGCAAATTAAGCAAGCATTTTTTCGAACATGTATTAGTAGTTAATTAGTGGATCAAATAATTTTGAAATTGATGGTTGTTTGATCATTAACATCAATTTTACGGCGAATCCAGTCAGGTGGGGTGAATAAAAAAGTCTCTGGAAAATGCTACAGTTCGTGGTTATTTTAACTCAGCTCAAGCATTGGCAGATTATGCTGAAATCTTGATTTACCTCAAAAACAAGTTCTTGGCTCATAATTCCCCGATCATTGTTGTTGGTACATCATATGGAGGCTATAAGTGACTACTACATACATGCCTATGCACGGGTTCTTTGCGCCACCCAAACAAAAACATTAGTTTTTAACTAGTTAGTACTGATTAAACTTTCTAGAATGTTAGAGCTTGCTGCATGGTTTCGTCTGAAGTATCCCCATGTAGCATATGCTGCATTAGCCTCATTCGCCCCCATCCTTTACTTTAATGACATTACTCCACATGACGCTTATATTGCGGTTGTTTCAAAAGATTTTAGGGTAATTATTTAGTTAATTTGAACAAATCACGGTTAGAAGATTTCCATAAATTTATTTTTAGCAAAAATTGACATCTGTGAGTTGTGGTGCAGGATGTGAGCGAAATTTGTTACCGGACAATCCAAAAGTCATGGTTGAAAATTGATAAAATTGCTTCAAAACCCCACAGTCTTGTATTTCTCAGCAAAAAATTCAATACTTGCAGGTTAATAAGAACAACTTATTGGCAACAAATAAATAACAATAATCATATTATATTTTCTCTGATGAGCAATCAAGTTTGTATTATCTTCCAACTGAAATGAAACACTAAATAAATGAATAATCTATCTATCTACGCAGCTTAGAGATTCTAATGAACGGAAAGAGTATATGGACCTGATTTATGCAAGTGCTGCTTAATATGATGCTCCACCAACATATCAAGTGACCCAAGTGTGCGGAGGCATTGATGGAGCACCAAACGGGACAGACATATTGGGACGCATAATTGCCGGTATCAATGCATATTTAGAGAATACAAATTGCCATGACACAAATGATACTTCTTCAGATGAAACAAACCTAGGGTGGCAATGACAAGTAAGTTAATCCTTTTCATTCTTTGGTGTTAAGTTCATTCAAATTCAATAAATACTTCACAAAAAATTATAACTCATGGTTATACATATTGATGTACATATACCTGGCCAATAAATAATGTTTACTTACATAGACTTGCACTGAGTTAGTGATCCTTATTTCTTATGGCTACAATTCAATGTTCCCGCCATCGAATTTTAGTCTGAGTGAGTGGTCAAAAGATTGCAGAGATAACTTTTGTATAGAACCCCGTCCACACTGGATCACCGCGTATTATGGGGCCAGGTAACAAAAAATATATATTTGAGTTTTTTTTATTGCATGTATGTTTTAATTAACCCCTATTTATACATTTATGTAGGACATTAAACTGGTTCTCAAGAATTTCGCTAGCAACATAATTTTTTCCAATGGCTTGAGAGATCCTTACAGCAGGGGCAGGTATGTAAATGATATTAAAACATTTTATTTAGACGGCTTCGTTATCGTCATAGAATATAAAGTGGAATTGTTATGCTTTTAATCACAGGGTATTGCACAACATATATGATAGTTTAGTTGTCGCTGTTACAACTAATAATAAGCGGTTAAAGATAGTAATTTAGTACACATGTGTTTAATTGAGCTTATTTGTTAACATCAAATTTTAATTTGATTCAATGACAATCAAATATGTACATTGAAATATTGTTATGGTTCAGGTTCACACTGCTTAGACATTGAGTCAAGCCAACCAGATGATTCAGAATGGCTTGTGACTCGACGCAGGATGGTGCTTCATATTCTTGATGGATGGTTGAGAGAGTATTATGCCTCTCTGAACGCTACCCAAAAAAGTAACACTATAATTTGTTAATAATTTTTCACTCTGAAATTTATATTTACCATGAGATAAAATCCTCCTGATATTAATAATACCATAATACAAGTGATTTCCCGATTCTTGCAGCATATTGTCAAGTGTCAAGATCTCTGCTTGTTTTTGGAAAAGAAATGTTCCAAAAAAACTGTATGTGTTAAAAGAGGAAGTTTGCCCGAATGGAGGAAGTACATTTTACTTATTATTTTAAAATCAATTATAAATGTTATTCTTCCATTTTTATTGTACACTTTACAATTATTTCTAACAAGGTAAAAGTCATCCCACAAGAATAAACTCTTGTTTGTTCTTTATGATAACATTTAGATATTTCATTCTTACGGTTACAAATTTAAATGGTTATAGTATATTTAATTTATATTTTAAATTTTTTTTGAACTCATTTCTATATTTTATCTTTACATCACCAGTTACAAATTCCTCAGTTACAAATTTAAATGGTCATGATATATTGATTTAAATTTGAAGATATCTTTAAAATTTTAAAATCCAAGTGTATCTAATTTTATTTTAAATATTTTCATTAAAATAACAGATTATTTTATCAAAATTTTAAGAGTAAAAGAAATCTGTAAAGATGATGTATATTCCTTTTAGACAACATTTTCACATTTTATCTGTGCAACTATGGTCCAAAAAAATTAAATTTTCATGTTGTATTTGGTCTAGACTTTAAGAATTTTCTAGAGTTTGTTAAATTAAGGATACTCAATTTGGAGTTTGAATATTTATTAAAATTAAAAGTTATTTTGTATTTTAAAAAGTCATCTAAAATCCTGGACAGTAAATTACTATTTTAAATTATCCTTTAAAATCGGGAGTACTTAACTACAATTTCATAATAATTTTTTAATATTGATAATATTTAACAACTTATAATTTTTTTTAAATTTTATGAAATGATGGATTTTCTAATATTTTTTTATACTTTTTGGATTCTTCTGCAAAATTTTACATAAACTTTGTCAGTTTTTGTAATCTTTAAAATGTATATGAAATATTATCAACCCGTTATGTTTACTTAACATTAATGTAATCCGTTATGTTTACTTAACATTAATGTAACCCCCTTTAAGATTATTCACATATTTTTTTATGTAAAACATTTCCTATATAAACCCCCTATCAGATGATTAATCCTATCCATTCTATTAGTTTCAATTATTTTCAGTATGTCTAAAGTTCAGTTTATATCCATGGTTCTATTTCACCTTTTTCTTTTCATCTCTGTAGCCAACGTTTGTAAGTACTATGTATTTTTCATTTTGTTTTTACGATATGAGCAATACGTAATTAAATGTTGTTACGTCTCCCTTATATATTTGTTTCTTAATTCTTATCGTAAAATTACAATTTTTATATAAAACAGGTGAAGCCAGAGAGAAGTTGAGTTCAACGCATAACGGAGAGGATATGAAAATTGGAGTTGGAAATGGGACGCCATGTGTCCAAAAAAGAGGCGGAGGAATGGATTGGTGGTGTTGTCCTACATTAGTTCATCAAGATTGTTTCTTAATTAAGGAGGATTGTCAGCGTTTTTGTCCTTAAATTTTGTAATCTTTTGCATGTTAAATAATTCAATATTGATATTTTGTCCTTGAAACCGGCAGAAAAAAAAAAGATGCAAAAAAGATACAAGAGATTTGAGTTAAATGAAAGCTTATTCACATGTTAGTATGCTATTGTGCACTATAAGCTAAAGTATCCTGAATAAAAAATAAATAACACGTTATAATAAATTACATATCAAAATTTGTACAAATAATCTAAAGCAAACACCAACTAAAAAAGATATATTTCACGATATGTACGATATACACAACAAAAATAAAGAAAGAATTAATGTTAAGAAAGTCAAGACCTACTATCTTTCTTTCATTGACAAGTTAACGACAAGTACCACACATAAAAAATAAATAAAGAATTAATATTAAAAAAGTCAAAACATACCATCTTTCTCTTATTGAGAATCTAAAATGCAAAATCTCACAACTCTCGAAAGATATGTATTGTTTATCTTCCACAATGTTCTGATAAAATTTATACATGTAAATATAAATATATGTGGTAGTACTTTCCAACAACTGGGCAAACATCGTTAATTATATTTAATGGGGTACTTTTGAAACCTATACGGAAGATAAAGAGAAATTGAATTGAGAAAAATAAAAATCAAATACAAGAGCATATACATACATTTGTTATGAACTGTGAAAAACTAATACATTTGTAATCTTAAACAAACCGTCATTTGGGTTATTTACTTATTTGTGTAATTTTTTTATATTTCTGGAAACTGAATAATATTCATTTCTATTATGTATTATGTGAATATACGGGCCATTGGGTCATATTAAAAGGGTTGTCAATTTTTTTACATGGGCTGAATTCATTTTTAACTTCAATGTCACATGGGTAAAAAAAAAAAATATTACCCGAAATTCACCCCGTGAATGATGCAACAACATCCCGACCCCTTGTTTATTTATTTATTTTTGTCAGGCTTGACCTCTTGTTTGTGTATTTATATAGGTATTTTGGCAAACATCAATGGTGTTGGTTGTTTTTCTCCTTTCAATGTCCTCTTTCCGTAATAGACAACTCCACTCCGTCAAGAAAGTCCAACAAAGCTTTGGTATGTATGCCTTGTTGATGTTGTACCCGTTATACATCATTACCGGTAAATGTTTTGATAATTCTGACCCTGACCACAATTAAATGGATTTCTAGGGCGAACATTAACTTAAATAGGTCTCCTATGCAGTTGTTGAATAAGTTTCAAGACAATGTGTGTTTTCTTGTTATGTTCAGCTGATAGTCATAGTGGAACTAGATGGTACCTTGTATTATGTTAGGTTTTCATAAATATGCTTCCCTTCAATGGGATCTCCTTTATGTAACTACCTTTCGGTTGTGAAAGGTTTATTTAATGAGTAATTGTCTTGTAAAAGAAAATAATATCAATAATAATTGGTTTCAATATGTCATTTCACTTGTACAGATGTACATAAGATAGTATAAATTTAAGTACTTATTAAATAGAAAGTAATTGAATATATAAAATAATATCACCAATGCAAGATTCAAATTAGTATTCGTTAAAAAAAATTAATCATTATGAAATTATGATTTAAATTTAACAAAATATTTCTTAATTCACACACATATTGTACATACTCAGCTTACATACTGTACTTACTGTGCACATTTTAAAAAATATTTCTTAATTTGCACACACATTGCACTTACTCCACACACATAATGTACTTACTATGCACATGTATAGATCATAGATTTTATTTAAAAATCTATAAATAAAATCTGTGAAGTTAGATTAACAACACATCATTTCACAAAATGTTATGTTTAAGTTAACACATCATTCAAAATCAAAATTTGTGATTTTATATAAATATCCGCCATTGCTATAAGGATCTCGCAAGCCATTGGAAAATATGATGATACTGCCAAACTTCCTCAGAATTGATTTTATGTCATACGTTGATGTGTAAATATATAAATTCAATTATACATGTAATTATATGTCAGTAATCTCTAACACATGATAGTTCTAGTTTGAGATGACCTGCGATACATAAACATATCTACACAATGTGAGACATGATACTACATTACATGACCTCCATAATTTGTAGTGATCAATGCTTCTTCATGGAAGAAAAATGAGGCAGCTTCAATGCGATGATGATGTGGTGTTTGGTGAATGTCGAAGTATCTTTCTATTTGTAAGATCCAATCTAAGGGATTTGTACCATCAAACGGTGCTATGTCAATACGGATAGGACGAATGGAAAATTGTGAGGTGTAAGTGTGTTCATGTGTATGTGCATCAGATGAGGATGGACAAAATAAGGGGGTGTGGCTACTTTTTTCGGTGAGTTCGATGGTGATGAGGAGAAAGAGGATGAAGCATGATGTTTCCGAAGTTTAGCAACTTGAATAGCTAAGTTTTTGAAGGTACTTTGGAGGGATAATATGACACTGTGGGTAGATTGCAACTGGGAATAAACAGATGATGAGGTATGTAACAATTCTACAATTGATGCATCGTGACTAGCGGCGGTTGTTTGCAATTGATTTGTGATAGTGTTGAGTGTATTAATTTGTTCATCATTAGTTTGCCCACATTTAGAGGGCATGATGGCTCAATGAAAGCACCAATGTTAGGCAGATAAGTCTTCTTTCGAGAAGAAGTAGGTTCCCAGAGAAGAAGAAGATAAGAAATGAGGAAACAACTTTTTCATTCATAGCTACATCAATCATTACACAAACATTTATATAAATGAAGTAACTAGCCCATTACCAGTTTACAAGTAACTGACTAAATCATGACCTACTTGACTATTTATATAACATCATAGATAATAAATATAACTGTCATGAAACAACTACTGAGAACATGGGTATAAAATAATAGGCTGGAATAACTAATTAACCACATATTTACATATGATAATCTTGAAGACTTTTAGTTAGCTTTGTAACCCTCTTAGGACGTTGATGACTGTAAGTAGAAGAGCTAGCAACCTGAGTCGTATCAGACACAAAGAAACGAAGTGATCACACATAAGAGCAAGAGCACAACAGAGACCACACTTCTAGGAATTGACATTGTACTACGTATAATATTAATCTGCTTGCTTAACAATCTGATTAACTGCCTTCCCCTCTAAATGTCTATGTATATATAAGTTATCACCATAAGCAGAGAGAGCTGGGTTGTATATATGACCTAGTAAACACGAGGCAAAGTTACATACGTTTTTACTACTAAAATCTAAACGTTAGCCGATTAAGTAATAATTATTATTATTTTGGGCAACTTGAGAGGCTTTTAATTCTATTGATCAATAGGCATGGGTTATATAGCCGCACATACATTCCTATGCACGTCTCCATTTGTATAATATAGTGTAGTTATAAGTGTACTATTATAAGTAATTTATTAATTTATTATTTGTAATAATTTTTAGCTTTTCTAATTGTATCTATGGTCAAAATTAACAAGCAGAATGTGACATTCATTGACGGTAGTAAGTAATTTGCAGTAGAGGACAAAATTTCAATATCAAGTTATAAAATTGTTCAAAAAAAATTCGGTGACTTTAAGTGATTTATAAATTACAAAGTCCTTGAAACTAGTTGTCTTTCTTTCTTCAACGAAATCAAAAGTTGCAAGTAAATAACAACAAATTATGATTTCTCAAAATTTTATTAGACCGGTTTTCTCTTCAATAGAGCTCAAAAATAATTTGAAGCGACTACTTGCAAGTATGTGTCAAAATGATAACTTTGTATTTGTAAGCAAAAGTCGATAGAACTCCCCACCCGTATCTGGCTATTTGCACATGAAGCTCGCCCCGTCCCCGCGGGACTTCCCAAAATATTTAGATCTTTATAGATTCTCGTGGCCGGTGGTGCCGAACTTTCTTTCAAACTCGAACTGGATCAAGTCAGGTTTTTTTATGCACGAATCAGGCTAGCCCATTTGAATTTGATAAATGTTATAGGGAGAATTTCGTATAACAGTTTTTGGAGGTCCAGTTGTCGGAATAAAGATCCAGGGTGGTGTTTAGTGACGAAGGAAGGTTATTTGTGGTGATGGCTTGGCTTGTTCGATGACTCCTTAAGAAATGAATAGAGAATGGGTTCTTTCTCTTACTCTTTGTCGAGTGTCAAGTCACATAATCATACAAGATGCCTACGTACCCTATTTAGAGGATCAAGCCTCACGTTATTCTTGGGGAACAAGTCACGCAATTAGGGATAGGGTTGTTATGCCTATGCAGCCCAAGCCCATCCTAAAAATCAGGCTCTCAACCAATTAATCACGTAAATCTCGATCGGCCCTACACGTTTCCTACAATCTCGCGGAATATCAACATTTCTTCCTATGATTATAGGAATGTCCCGTGACGGTCCCGAAATTCACGAATAACCAAGTCATCTATGAGTTGTCATCTTTATCACAAACAAAATTGAAGAATGCAAGTCGGCCCGATCAGCTAGCATCAACCTCTTGATGGGGCCATTCCACCTTCCAAAGAGAGTCATGAAGCGAGCCTCCCTGCCTCATTTCTCATTAGAAGGAATAATTCTTTTCAAATCTCCTCTAGGTCACATTACCACACACTCATGCGATGCGAGCGGGAAAATAGGCCAACCCACTCTTTCATGTTTATGCGATGCGAGCTCGCTTCATGCTGTCACAAGGCCCAGCTCGCATCGCTTTTATTTGACAAAGCGATTCGAGCTGGAATTATCAAACATTCTTTTTTAGAGGTAAATGAATCCATACATAATGAGCTTATAACTCATTCAACCCATATTTACCCAAATGCAACCCAATTCATGGGTCCATTCTTGTCTTTCCAATTTAAGCAAAGCGGGTTGGGTTCACCAGTGCTATCTTTATGATCAATTCAGGCTCAATTGATCAATGCACATTCCAGGACCTGTCTAGGACCCATGTCCAAAAGGGGACATAACAATAAATATCTATAAATAATTTTTATTATAAATTAAATATAAAACATATATTTTATATGATTTACGATCTTCGAATATGTATATTGATAATTGTTAATTCATTTATTGATTTTATAAAATATTAATCAATTATTCGTGCACTTGATTTACACTTTATTCATATTGAATATATAAATCAATATTTTTTTTGCTAAACATATATTAATATTTTTAATCATAAACATGTAAATTTATATGTGTTCCAAACACTTTTTTATTTGTTTATGTAATATATAATAAAAACCGGATTATACCGGCTCAGATCAGACTTTTATCCGGACAAGATGAAATCCGAATTTTGTAAAAAACATGATTAAGTCCAAACTTTTATAAGATCGAACCATTCTTTGTCAAAAAATACAAAATTCGTTGATTGGCCTAAATCCAATCCGACCGGGGTTTTTAAAGTCAGGTTTTAACCGAATTTAAATAAGGTCGAGTCAGATTTTGGGGACCAGGCTTTCTTTGCATTCCTAAACCACATTAATAAGATAATAATTGGCTACACTTTACACTTTCTCTACAATTTCAACTCGACTTAAAAAATGCATATAAAATATAAACTTATTAAATGCACATAATATATTATATAATATATTACAAAATAGAAATTATTGACCGAGAAAATTAAAATATTATGGTTTTTATGTGCTTTTTAGGAAATTAAGTGAAATAAGATAAATTTAATTATATTTTTAAAATTAGCCGAAGAAGAAAGCCAAGTGATGGAGTATAATTTGAAAATTAATGAAATTATAAATTAATTTATATTATTTAAATTATATATCAATATACTTATATAAAGGAGAAGACGAGTGCGTTTATGTGGCACCTCTAAAATCGCCTCATTTATTTTTCTAATTTTCTCAATTTTTG
This sequence comes from Anethum foeniculum, assembly GCA_003724115.2. Taxonomy (NCBI): domain Eukaryota; kingdom Viridiplantae; phylum Streptophyta; class Magnoliopsida; order Apiales; family Apiaceae; genus Anethum; species Anethum foeniculum. Next base: position 11,512 of record PHNY01190708.1, on the reverse strand, counting down.
AATTAATAAATAGAAAAAAATTTAATTACCTTATATTTTCCTAAACTTTCCTATTAACTCAAAATCAATATCAATCAATCAATCAATAAATCAATATACTTATAATTTTAATTACCTTACATTCACCTAAACTTTCCTCTTAACTCAAATTACATTTTAATTATCTTATATAAGTCTTTAAGTGTATGTTATTGTTTGATTGATTTTATGATTTTAGAATGCTTGACTGAATTTATGATTTTAGAGCGCAGCATTTTGTCCGGGAAGAACGGGGATGCTACGGATCAGTTAGTTTTAGAGATTGATTTCATTATTGAACCTATTTTATTATAAAGTATTCTTGATATTTAAATTTAAGTAATTTATGTTTGTTATTTTATATTGAATATAGTCGAAAATTATATTAAAAAGTTATTGTATCATTATATTTAATAATTCATTGAAAATATTAATATATTGCCGCCGCGAAGCGCGGCTTATTGTCCTAGTTTACATATAAATAGACACAAATGTAAGTTAAGTATTTACATACATTTCATTTTAACTTTTAAACATTTAAAATAATTAAACTCTACTATAATTTTTAAACTTGACAACAAATTAAGAGCCTATTTGGCTTAAATCAAAAACTAATTACTTATGACTTAAAGTGTAACTTATTTATTTTAAAAGAAAAGTGGTATTTCTATTTGGACATGTTTGGCTAATTTTACTTAAAACGGATTAGTTTGATAAATTGTGACTGAAAATTATAAAATTTATATTAATTAACATAAAATAAAAGTATTAAACATGAATATACAAAAATAACATTTGAGTTAAAAAATAATTTAATTACACAGAGTTTGATATAAAAATATAAATTTAAAAAATAGCTAAAAATACTTTAAAATTAAGTGAAAATAAATTTAGGGAAAATTCTCAATAGTACCCTCTTAGAATTAGCTTTTTCAAATGGTACACAAAATTATTTTGGCTTCCAGATGCTACCATTCTACTAATTATGTCATTTTATCCAGTACCCCTACTGTTAACCTCCATTAGTCGAACGTTATAATTTTTGTATCATTTTTTTTTGAATCCTATTGTTCTGAAAGATCATCTCCAATATGCTTTTATTCTCTTAAATTTTAATCCTATTTTTTTGAATTATTATATATATATATATATATATATATATAATTTTAATAATAGAAACTAGCTTCAAATGGAAACTAGAAATTTAAATAATTTTTTTAAATCACGTCGAAATATATCATATATGGTATGCAATTTGATCGTTGGGAGATGGAGAAAAATACATTGAAGTCAAATTTCAAAAAAAGCTCAATGAACGGGAAAAATCAAATTATAAATGGAGAGGATTTTGTGAAATACTAAGTATGCAATTTGATTGTTGGGAGATGGAGAAAAATATAGTGAAGTCAAATTTTAAAAAAAAAACTCAATGAACGGGAAAAATCAAATTATAAATGGAGAGGATTCTGTGAAATACTGTGTCGGATGGTATATAGGGGCCATTACATTAGATGATCTAAGGGCTTAGGGCATCTCCCACCCACAACATTATTTTGGTGTGATTTTTACACTAAGATAGTGTAAAAATAACATTATTTTCAAATTCAACTCCAACCCACTAACACTAAATTTTACATTATCCTTGTACTGTATACGGTATTTTATTATTAAAATACAAAAGTAAAGTTAAAAGATATTAAAATTAATGGGATACAAATGGAACAAATTTGTTTTGGTAAAGAAGTACAATGGTAATGTTAGTATATACAAAAACTCTAAAAATTTGGTGTAACACTGATAAGAGGATTTTATATCTACTTGGAACGCTCTATAATGGCTTAAATTGGTGTTTTGTACTCAAGTATGTTGTGTCTTTTGATTTGTTTTTGTTTGTTTTGTGCAAAGTTGCTAGTTGAGGCAAAGAAACAATTCTCCATCAATTTCAGTGGTTTTTAGTGCAAGAAATGCAAGAATGGAGATTGTGGAGGACT
>PHNY01190705.1:0-46931 GCA_003724115.2 Anethum foeniculum | reverse complement strand
ATTTAATAAGAAGAAAACATAAACTAAAAATTCAATGTATGACATAATATATGATTCCTCTAGGTTCAAAAATAAAGTGCAAATAGAGACTCTAACTTCATTCCTTGCTCATGTCTCATCTGTTATTAAATAAATATGCCACATTACAAATTCAATGGAGAAGCTCAAATTAATAAATCGTTACATGTATTCAAATAAGTAAATATGCCACAGTACAAATTCAATCTAGAAGCACAAATTAATAAATCGGGATGAGTAGAGAACTTATGTAGCGTTCACAATGAGTAGGAGGTTATAAATTATTATACTCTAATACATGTGAGCCATTATTAAAATCATTTTGAAGGCAATAGAGTGAAGGATGACAAGAAAGCATCATAAGGTGATTTCATGTCTAAAAGAATTTGCTATGAAGAAGTTTTAATAAAATGAATGCAACACTTAGCATAGGATAGACCTGTATATAATGCATACCTTATGTATGTAAATACGATTACAAATAATCAAGATTATACATATATAATTTACGATCAAGATTCCGCATATATAATTTACGATCAAGATTCCGGCATCTATAATCAACTTCTGAAACAAACAAAAAGGAACTACAAAAAACACTAATACACTTAGATTACCTGGTCTAGTTTTTAATCATATACATAATTAAGATTTCATTTTTATTTAATGGAAATAAAAAAATTCTACGTATGAATACATTCACACAATTACCAATGAGTGAGAAAATATCCAAGGATTGCAAATTAATTCATGAAAGTGAACTCAGTGATGAACACTATTACAAGCCAACATTTTCAACCAACAAATTCAACTCAATCATTAGAGGCGCTTTACAAATTCAAATGAGAATAAAATAAATCGATTTATGTATAATGTATGATTTATTTATCAATTAATACATTGAAATAGGATATAAATCATTATAAACAAACAAAACCTACACACAAAACAATTAGAGGGGTAGCCGTAGCTCCTTCTTCCTCCATCTCATTAGGACCTTATTAGTGATTTATTTATCATTTGAAGATGATTAATAATGTCCTTATTAGTGACATCATGTTCGTTATTTCTTCTACGTCTGTGATCATCATGGGATGATGTTCAATTACAGTCGAGCTATTTTCTGTCATTTTTTCTCCAAAAATGATAAGATTTTATAGGAGGATTTTGATACCCAAAAAAAACAGAAGATCATTGCTGGAAAAGTGCCAATGAATGCGGAACAAAGTAAATGCCTGGATAAGTTCACCCAAGAATATGGCAGGTGGTTTCCTAGAGGAAAGGACTAAATCTATGGGATTAGAGCTCGAGGACCTTATAACTCAGTGTAAGATCATCCAAGAACTCTCTAAGTAATGCCACACAAGATTGTACGTGCTCTGGCAGTGGTATATGTGCGTAAAAGGCCAAAAGATTCCATAAACTATCTACACACCCCTATTTATAGGAGATCAAGCCCAATGTAGTTCTTGAATTAATTATAGTATCATATTTATCCCATTTCAGGTGGAATTACTATAGTTAGAAATGTTTATTAAATGAACTTAGCATATCTGATGGGTATTCAACCTCTCGTAGGACTAGGAATTCTCATATAATAATGATTATCTAAACGATAAGTTATTTATTATGTACGTATTACATATATCGTGATATAGACTTATATTTTTCTTTCAAAACTGTAGATATATTTTGGAGAGACATTCTCCTAGAAAATAGAAGGGTATCCTCATACAAAATGGCCAAATCCGCTTGAGTTTCTACGCTCCGTTGGGCTTCCTCCCGGGAACCCCGTACTCGTAAGCCAACCCATATAATCAGGATTTCTCCCAAAACTTTTACAACGAAGGTTTCCCATAGGAGCCCATGGAAATGGGCTATCCACCCTACATACACCTGCTTGTCCATACGGTGGTCTTCCATAAAGAAGCCCCGAAAGACCTATCCAATCACCAAATATAATCATGGATTGGACCCCAAATCTGGCCCATCTAAGATTTTGATCAAAATAATGTTGACTCAGAAAAGGTGATGGTACTACCTATGGGCCTAAATCTGGCCCATGTAAGATTTTGATCACAACAATGTTGAATGAGAAAAGGAGATGGTACTACCCCATAAATAGTCTACTGTAAAAAATGTTCCACGAAGGGGTCAATATGTTGCTCTAGCCCTATGACGAGGATAAGCTAAAATTTATATGATGATAGTTTTTTTTAATGTTACTTTAGATGTCTAAAGTAACATGGTTGACCCTTGGGTAAGATGCTTTTTTATGTTATTATAGCACGTATAGCAACAAAATAGAGTTTTGGATTATTTTTAAAAAGTATTTCCCTCTAAAGGACCCACGGCCCTATTGTGGGCCACCTTAGCCCGCACTATGGGTCCCATCCAGCGCCTCACCGTTTGACCCACTTCACTTAACAACATTTTTTTAGCTAGTGTAACACTTTTTTTTTGATCATTTTGAGTAGCTAATTCAACATTTTTGTGAGTTGATGCAACATCTTTAAAGGAAAAACGGGAATAAAAATGCACTACATATTACACGTTTCCAAAATAACGTTAATTCATTGACAATTCACCATTACATTACACAATCAACATACTAAACTTCCCAAATATTATAATCCATCTACCTACACCATAATCGAGTAAAGTACTACTACCAAATATAAGAATAAAAGTCTATATTGCTAATTGAAGGAGAGTTGCCTCATGTCACTTTCCATCAAAGGACATCGATGTCTGCCTAATACTCCGTAAAAGTACATCCATGTCTTCCTAATTCTCGGTAAAAGTACATCCATGTCTGCCTAATACTCCATAAAAGTACATCGATGTGTGCCTAATAGTTAGCTTTGTTACTTGAGACAACCTGACAATAACATAAGAAGTATGTATCAAGTACCTGAATTTCAATTTTTAAGGTATATATTTTAAGTATTTTTCTAATTTAAAATTCACGAATTAAGATAATTGTATTTACTAATTATTTATTTTTATTTAATTTAGTAAAAATTTCACCGACTTATAAGTAAATTTATCGACACACTTATAAAAGCATTAATCTACTTATCACTCATATTGTACTTATTTATTTTAAAGTCATAAGTCACTTATTTCAAGGAGCACCAAACAGACACTTAATCAATAATTTTGAAAATTCTAAAGTTCATAGGATGACTTTACCCAAACTTGATACTTGCTGAGTTTGGGGTTGACCTCAGTACTACACCGAGGTTAAAATCATCTACACATATATTGTTCTATAATACAGAGGCTTAACTTTATATTTACAAGTATGTCATTTTGAATCTATACTAAAAATTGTTACAACCTTCGACAACAACTGCAGTGAGGTCACCTTTAGTTTCTCATAATAAAAAAGTGATTGTTTCACTAGACAGTAAAATAGAAACCCTTCAAAAGTTATGTTAGTATTACGAATAGTAATGTAAATAAGTTGTGTTGGTATTGCCTATTCTAGCAGCATCGTAATGGAAATCAAAACAGAACTTGATAACAATATGTCACAATGAGTAATATGGAACACCGTATTTTTGGAAGATATCAACACAACCGAACACAAAAAACAGAGCAGCAAATTTCTTTTAAAAATATATTCTTGCTTAAATAATATAAAAGGGACAAACAAAATGTATAATCACATTGATGGACGTGAGTAGGAGGCACTAACACCAAAGAAGTGATTAAGAGATGCACATGCAAATACTTACATCTCAAAAGCATGAAAAATGATAATCACAAACCTCTAACCTCCCTGAAGGATGATCTTTTATTATTGGCTCCCATAATACCATTTCATTGTGGATAGTCTATTATTACAAGTAACAAATTTAAAAAAAAAAATCTAATTAACTACAGTCATGAACTATCAACATCACATTAATTATGAATGCACCTCGCACAAAACAAGATCCCCAAGCCACCTATTGCACTCAACATAGTTAGTATGTGCTTTGGCAGTATAAAACTAAAATAAAAGTATTATCTCATATTTGTTTCAACAAATATATAGACCAAAAATCATGTATAACTCAGCCTCTTCGTTTTGCCTCGAGTACCCGTATCAGACACTGACACTCGGACATGGACCTTTGGACTTGAACAATTATTTTAGGCCATAAAACATGTAAAATTTTTAAAATTTTGCCGAGTCGGACTCTTGTATCTCAGTCCGAGTAACATAGAATTTGTTTAAGTAATAATCTTTATACATTTACATATTGTATCTGATAAAACTCTCTTCACAAACAAATTTATATCCCTTCTGTTATAGATCCCTGCCTTTCCATCCAATTGGCCATACGCGAAAACCTTAATGAATACTGAATTAGCACAACTCCTCCTCAAGGCTAGATCTTAGTAAATTGTTTGAAAGAAAATGAACAAGAAGTTGAGAGTTGAAAGCCAAGTTGAAGGAGAAGACAGACTTAGCAATTTGTTTGACTGATGTAATTCATGGATTCTCTCATTTTTAGGGACTCAGCCTTGTTGTTCAAACAAGCATCTTATCAAGAAGATGGAAACATATATGGAGTGCTTTACGGTCATTACTTTGATGGGGTCCCTATGAAATGATAATAGGAAAAGGATCATTATTATGACTGGAATTTAAAAGGGTGTAGCAACTAGTAATAGCATAAAAAAACTTGAATAACATGAAATATATTATAAAATGAAAATCATGCTGGTAAATTAATGTTAATTTATAAAATTTACAAAGTAATAAAATATTCATGAATCAATATCATGATGTAATGTGGTCACCTAAACCTTCTAATGCATATATTTAAGGAGTTGGAAAATTATTTTGGTTGGTATTTCAAGAGGGTACAACAACTGCCTTAAAAAAGAAGAACTTGAATAACATCAAATTATATTTTCACTCAAAAATGATACAAGTAAACAAATTCATATGGAACTATCTTATAATATAGTAGCATGAAGTTAACCATATATCTACAGAGTTAGCATATTTTTAATAAAAGCATTACATCTTCTAACACTACAATCCTCATGGTACATTCAGGTGTCAAAATAACAAATAATATGATTAAAAAGAATTAAGCCAAACAAAAGACACTTAAAAAATATAAATTTACCAAGGAAAAATAAAGTGAAAATTTAAGATATAAGAAAATTACACAAAGCTTCCATAATTGAATGACCCCTCTCCACCAAGTGATTCTCTTAAATTTTTTAGAGCATTTTCTTCATTATTTCCTGCAAATAATAAATCAACATAAATATGTTAACATAAGAAAATGTAGCAAGAACTTTTCATATAAAAATTATAAATCATTTTGGGGAGGTAATCTTTAGGAATCTACTTCAAATGTTAGACCATGATAAGGATTGTCATTGTAATTCAATCCAACATGGGTGCCTTATTGTCGTTGTCTTTAAAAATATTGGTGCATTTCAAAATATTAAAAATCATTTAAAAATCTCTAATAAATAAATAAAAATACACAGAATTCACCATTTAAGAGCCAATAAGCACATGATGAATACCATACAAATAACAATGGCATGACTTACCTAACAATAGCATGACTTACCAGATCGGTGTCTGAACAACATAACTTTACGATTGGATCTACATATATTAGATTGATAGATCAACTACTTAATTTGATTTCTACCTTGAAAATTTTAAGAAAACTAATGGTAGTCCTGGTAGTCCCTTCCATCAACAACCATATGCCTCATTATTTGTGACTAATCAAAACAATTAACTTTGATTTATAAAAGACTTAAGATTATATTTCTAGAAGTTTCTAGATTTTGGGTTGGTGAAGACCATTTAAAATCATACTTAGGTAAATAGAGGCCCAAAACATTAAAATTTGTAAAATTAGAAGAAAAAGAATCACTATATACTATAATTAAATTAAGATTCAAGTCAATTAAAAAATAATTAATATTCATACATTGTATTTTTAAAAAGACATAAATATCATAAGATAAATACACAAATCACTTTCAGTACTTATAATTTTACCCCACATAATTATAAAAAATAGTAATCACTTTTTTGTACTTAAATGAATTCGTTATTAAAACACATATTTTTTATATTAACATTAACAAAATAAATACGTGAAATATTTCATATTCAAAAAGGGGTGCATTATAAAATTATATTTTTCAAAAATTCACAACTAAATTAGTTTTTTGTACTATGAGTATTTTTTGTACACAAATAACCTTTTGTACTTAAATGAGTGACAATTTTAAAAAAATAAATATAAAATTTCTACTGGTACTCTCCGCAAAAACACAAAATTAATTTATTTCTTAATGAACCAGAGAATAATCATATAAATACTTAACCAAGAATCCAACAATTGAGCAAAATAAGTGAGATATTAGAAAATAAAATCAAACCCTATAATGAAAAACTATTTACCTTACCTTTAAGACCTTATAAACAATTAAGAGACATCCAACATCCATTTTTTAAATTATGTGATTAGTAAAAGAATTTTTCCCAACAACTCATGTACTCAATGTTTTAACACCCTTTGCTTCAACTGGAAAAGACATTGTGTGGTATGATTATTAGAATAAAATATAAATAGAAATGAGATTAATCTCTTTAAGGATAGGCCATACCGAACTTAACAAAACTTTTTTTTATCTCCTTTTTCTTAGTATTTTTTTTGATAGTATGAACTGTAGGCTTTCCCTATCTAATACTTGTATTTTCTAACTTCCATATCATGAATAAATTTAATATAGAACTCTCATATTTATCATCCTAGCCTTGTAAATGTGGATTCATAGAGATTTGATGAAGATATCAGCTAGCTGTTAATCTGTACCCACAAAGTGCAGTATGAACTGTAGGCTCTCCATTTATTGTACCTAATACATGTATATTTTGTAACTTCCATATCATGAATAAATTTTATATAGAACTCTCATATTTATCATCCTGATAATATATTATTTCTTTAATTATATTTGAATAATAAATTAAAATCCATTATATCCTAACAATCATACATGAAAAATATCACACAACTAACAATCATACATGAAAAATATCACACAACATATTAAGAGGGTACATAAAATTTTAAAACTTATTCATTTGTCTAATAATTTAAAGTTAACTCTTAGACAACATATGTTTATGGTATCTGACATATATACCTCTAAAGTTTGTTTACATGTTACTTTTATTATAAATAATGCACCTAGTCTATATTATTTTCCATACTTAAGTGTATATCATTATTAAATATTAAATTAATATAACATATGCTATATATTTTTAATTAATTCCAAAGTGTCAGACAAGTGACACGCTTGATTCCCAATGGGTAATGGGTAGACAGAACCTCATAGTCACAATCAAGTAATTTGCATAATACTCTAGACATCATAAATTCCATAATCATAGTCACAATCAAAAGTAATTAGCATAATACCCTAGACATCATAAATTTCATGGAACCATGGATGATCATATACATAATTTATACGTGTTAAATTACTTACAACCTACAATGGCTAAACAAGCTTTAATAAAGGAAAGAACTTTTCTAAAAGGGGACAACTTCTGAGAAAAAGAAGTACAAGTCAGGCAAACTTAATAAATGCAAGATAGTGCTACAAGGAAAACTTGATAAATGCAAGATCAAGTGCTACAATTGTAATGGAATATGGCATTTTGTAATTGAGTGTAAAAAGGCTAAAGCTGAAAACGGTAGGGCTTGTTGGAAATTAATCTTAAACTTATTAGTTTAGTTTTTATTTATTTAGTTATTCAAATAAATGTATGTGCATTAGTTCTAAACTAGTGAGAACTGGTCATCAGGTAGTGGCGTAAGAATGGCGTAAGAATAAGGGTTTTGTTTGAGTCTGTTAGCAGTAGTGGAGTGTTACCAGGAGACTTGCTGATTTGTAGCCACCACCTGTGCATGTTGTTCAGTATTTATATTACATGTATTCTACCAGTTGTAAAAACAAGAAGAAGCAGTGCAATGTAGTTTTTGAGCGAGTTCTGCTCTTGTACATATCAGTTGCTATCTTGTTCATTCTGTAGATATAAATTTCTAGTCCTTAATTTCAACATGGTATCAGAGCCACCGATCTTTGTGGCATAATAATATGACTTTCATGAAGCATCTTCAGCTGAGAAGGTAGTTGCAGCAGAGGGGCTGCCTGGACTGCCGAGAAAGATGTGGTGCAGTGTAGGCAAGCAGGAGGTATCATTATGTGCAGTATGGGATGCATATGGGCTACTATTCTATTCTGTTTGCACTGCCCAGGAGAAGTTAAAACCAGAGAAAGAAGCTGAAGCCTTGGCTGCTAACGACGATGGTCGAGGAAGAATGGGTGATTAAGTGCACCATGGGGAGAAGTGCTCCAAAGTGTTTTTGATGAGATGTGCATCAAAATTGATGGTGGTGGGAAGTGCATCACATATGAACAAAAGTGCTTCATAAGTTTAAGATTAAGGGGGTGATTGTTGGAAATTAATCTTAAACTTATTAGTTTAGTTTTTATTTATTTAGTTATTCAAATAAATGTATATGCATTAGTTCTAAACTAGTGAGAACTGGTCATCAGGTAGTGGCGTAAGAATGACCTAAGAATAGGGGTTTTGTTTGAGTCTGTTGGCAGTAGTGGAGTGTTACCAGGAGACTTGCTGATTTGTAGCCACCACCTGTGCATGTTGTTCAGTATTTATATTACATGTATTCTACCAGTTGTAAAAACAAGAAGAAGCAGTACAATGTAGTTTTTGAGAGAGTTCTGCTCTTGTACATATCAGTTGCTATCTTGTTCATTCTGTAGATATAAATTTCTAGTCCTTAATTTCAACAGGGCTCTCATCACAAGCAAAATAGAATGGGCCGACTCTTTAAATACTGATAAGGAAGTCAACTATGCTTTTGTAGCAAATGCTGATATTGACAACTCTCACTACAAGGAAAATTGGCTTACACAATTTATGCCCGTTGTCTGATACCCTGAAATTCCGTTGAATATTGAGCCACCGTCTCTTACATGGATTAGACAACTAGTCAAAACTATTGTGTAAGTCTGCACAGACAATGACCAGTGTATTAAGCCCGTTGTATTACATCCAGAAAAGACAACGTCTTTTTATAAATTATGTTGTAAGAAGCTGTATTACTCAAGTATTCTGTATTCTTGAAAGCGTTGTGTAGTATGTGAGTAATAGTATAACATTAAAAGAAGACAAACAACACGTTTTATCATATAAACGTTGTTGTGTATCCAAACACACAATGAAAATGAGCTCAGCGAACTCTTGTAATAATTGTCTATAGACAACAATTTTGTATTTTAATACAACGGTTTGCTTGACCCATGTGTTGTATGAATACCTTTGATACAATATTTTAATATTTTCTACAATGGATTATTGGTGTTGTATGAATTAACTTTAGACTAAGGTTTTATTTTAGAAATGGTCGTTTTAGTATTAAAGAAATGACGTTTTTTATGAAGCTTGGTTATTAAAAATATTGTCTGATACAATTACAAGTAATCCAATAAATGTAATTTCTCATATCTCAACAAAATTTCTAAAATTTAAAAGTAATTCATTGATTGGAAATCACTGTAACATAGTTATACAAAAGCTAAAAACATACAGATATCCTTGCCTTCATGAGTCCAAGAATTCTACTAAAAAACAAAGAAAACATAGAGACTTGGCCACTCAGATCTCACTTGGCTTTTTCATTTTTTCTTTGCAGCTTCCCAAGTACTCCATAATTCCGAACCAAAGTCCTCACCTGCATATAAAATTAAAGTTTCACACAAATTCCTCGCAGTAAAATTAGTAGCGTAATAATACAACTTTGATCCTCTAAATATCACAATACCAACTCAAAGATTTAGAAATTTATGACACATGGGGATCACATTTTATCTATCAAATAAATAGGATCACAAACCAATATGTATGCAAGTGGAAGAGAATTAACTAAGTCTCAAGTTAAGTTTCTATCTTGCCATGACAAATTGATGACTTGATGTAACAAAAAAAACTTGAAAATACCAAAAGTTTCTTTGTTAACACAATTCAATTTTATGATGATACACAGTTTATTTAGTAATTTTACATGAAGATGGCATGTACATGTGCAAACACTTCATGTACATGTGCAAACACTTCATTACAGCACGCTTTCTCTAGTATATGTGCTAATATACCAACTATAAATACCTTTTCTGCTCCATTATATCCAATTATCTTTTTCAATGAATTTTCAGTGTTTGAATCCCCGTATTAGGTTCATCTAATCCATAAATTTTGATTCTCATGGCCTGAAGAATAGTAATTGATTTTCCTCTGGTTGCAGTTTCCCACGACTTCCTCTTAGTCTTTGCTTCAGGGTCTTGTTTTGTCCTGCCAATTCCAAGAGAGAAACAAAAGTATCAAGCTCCTCGTGACTAAAACTTCCTCTCTTCATGAACTCAATTCTCTATATCAATTTATGTAAATAATAATATTCTTTAGGCTTAATTTAAAACAAAAAGTTCAAACCTAATGATTATTTTTACAAACTCCATTATCTTTAAGTCAGTTATCTTTGTACAGTTCACAAAAGAATCTTGATTAAACTCTTCAACAGTTAAAACTTGGTAATTTTTGGTCATTCAAGTTCAACCTGCAAAAAAAAGTATATATAGTGGGTACATGAGAGTTGTGTAAGCTTCTATTCTATTATGAATTCACAGAAGACGACAGTTGATGTAAATTATGTTCAGGACCATTTTCTGAAACGAAACCATAATTAGCTAACCACTTGCACAAGTGATGGAATACACGATATATAAAAAACACATGGGGTTATACCTGTATAGCAATATGCTGTTGTGCTTGAACTAATATACTTTCTTGTTCGTACTTCCCCTGCCCATTGCTGTAAGCACCAAAAAACCTAAGTGTAAGAACCTTTATGTTTTAGTAAAACATTATACGCTATATCAGTGAAGGCTGTCGTGACTTGTGCAACATTTTAATATTACTAAAGGCTCTTTCATTGATTCCTTTAATTTTTTAATAGCTTCAAGTAATTTCTCGCTATTCATGAATTCAGATTCTTTTTGGTACATATGTAAGTACAAAATTTAATATATTCTCTTGCATACAACATATCTTTGATTGTATGGAGGTTAAGTCTTTATTTTGATTTAACAAAATTGAATCTTCTTGATATATTATGTTTCTCTTATAAGCAACTCAGAAATACTCCGAGACCTGTAAAGTACAGAAATATACATCAGCCTAGTGTCCGTTTCACAACGTTCCTCGCACTTTCCACCTAAAAAGATTTGTCAACACATATATACTTCACATTTACAAAAACCCGAGGAGTTGTCTTGAACACAGATAACTAGAATCCAAGGAAATAACTCAAAATGTGTTAAGGGTTGCTAAATAGCTATAACTATTACAAAATTTACATATGTCACATGTTGATTTCCCTACCTAAATAAATTCCTACTCTTAATTCCTTATAATTATAGTTTTATGTTCACTGAACTGAAACACCTACAAAGTTATAATGTATCTGATTTTCATTTCAAACTATGCCCTTTAGTGTAGTACCAACCTGATGGTAGCACGCCGAACAGTAAGTGTTACCCATTTTTAAGCCATTTAAAGCAGCACATGCAACATCGGTTGCAACATATATTGAAACTTTAATATGCAAAATCCAAAAAATGATAAGAACAGATGCAAGGATATGAAGTTCCGAGTTTTCACAACATGGTAGACTAAGTGGCAGTAATAGCAGGCATGACCATGAATGATCCAAGTAACAAATTGCAAGAGAAATTTAACAGTACAAGCAATTGAAAAAAAAGCTAACATTTAATTTTGGCACTCAACGAGAGTTTATTTAGGTTCACCTCATAGACACAGAAGTCATATCCTTTAGAGTTTCCGGTGTGGCGATCCTTAACAAGGTCAAAACCACGCAAAGGTCTGCATAATTTGAGGGTGTCTATCAGATCCAGAATTACATTTAGTTTGTAACGTTTGACAGTGTCATTTAGTTCATAATATCTGCTCTCCTTTTCTGCATCTCTACAAGAGCAGGTCCACCTGTATGGAAAAATGAATGAAATAAAAATGTGGTGTAAAATTACAAGACATGACATAACAAATTAGTAGGTTCTTAACACTAGTACATGAATTGAACATGTGAGCTCCCAATCAACACTAGAACATGAGTCATAGTAATAAAATTTTCAAATTTAATAAATACATGAAATGAGTATAGAACCCAAGGCACTGAAAATTAAATCATTTGAAAAGAAACAATACAAGTGTATACCTTTGACTCTACAAATCGAACTTGGGAGAGTTAATAACTTTTGAATAACTCGAATTAGGGTTAGTTTCAAAGATTTGAAATGGTGTTTGGATTTTAATTGAGAGAGGTGAGTGGTTAGAGTAAATTGAAGAGAGGTGAGAGGTCATAAATTAGGTTTTAATTACAAAGGTGGTGTAATGGAAAGAGAGGCCACATAGCGGAGGGAGCCAAGAGGAGATAGAGGGGGTGAGAGGTGAGAGAAGGAGATAGAAAGGGGGTTAACAAAAGGGGGAGTTACAAGGGGGAAATGAAATTTTGATGAAGGGGGAAACTGAAAATCGACCAGAGGGAACGAAAATTGTGGCCTAAAAAGTGAAATCGGGAAAAAATTAGAAGGGGAAAAATAATTTTTTTGAATTATTGAATTATTACATTATTTTTTTTCTAATTTAATTAACATAACATAATGTCATTCAAGAAGAATTTTTAAAATTTTAGTTATTTGTCTAAATGAACAAAATAAATAAATGTTAACATTTGTACGGTTGGATTGGTGAAAAAATTATTTTATTAATCTGAAACGAATATCGTTTGAAAAATTAGATTTTTTACTAGATTTTTCTCATAAAGCCATGCAAGATAATTTTAAATTTTTTTGATTATTTTTCACATAACTAGAGTCAATATATCTAATCATCTGTATGGTTAGATCGTTGAAAAAAAATATTTAAAAAATTTTATGATGAAGGAATCTCGTTTTAGAAAACAATTCTTCTGCTAGATCATTAATCTAAATGTCCTTTTTTATATTTTAATAATTTTTCAAAGATAATACAAAATGAATTCGATAAGAGTTTTTTAGATCGTTAAATATTTATATAAATATTTGTTAAAGTTCGTTAATCCAAATCTAGTTCCTGAAATTCATTAAACCATTGTACTCATATCAATTCAACAAACAAATGATTTTTTAAAACGTTGTAAGACTTTGTATCCTACAACGGTTAAGTTAAAATAAACTGTCGTCTCTAATCAGACAATGGTATATATCATACAAACAATTGTCTTATTAGTCATTGGACAGGTGGAATTGAATCTCATATAAAAGGGTAATACTTTTAATAAATTGTTCAATTCATGTCATGCAAGATGAATTTGAAATTTTTTCTTAATTTTTCCATGTGATTACAATCAATATATCTTAACATTCGTATCGTTGGATCATTGAAAAAGTTATTTAAAACATTATCTTATTAAGCGGGAATGAATCTCGTGTAAGGGAGTAGTTGTTTTACTAGATTTTTCTATTTTTCTCATGCAAGTGTAATTTGGAAATTTTGATAATTTTTTCATATGACTATAATCGATATATCTTAACATCCGTATGGTTGGATCATTAAAAAAATTATCTTGTTAGTCGGGAATAAATCTTGTGTTATAAAGTGGCACTTTTACCAGATTTTTCAATTCATGTCATGCAAGTGTAATTTTAAATTTTTTTATAATTTTTTCATATGACTAGAATCGATATATCTTAACATCCGTACAGTTGGATCGTCGAAAAAATCATTTAAGAAAATTATCTTGTTAAATCATTTAAGAAAATTATCTTGTTAGTCAGGAAGGAATCTGGTGTTCGGAAGTAGTACTTTTACCATATATATATTCTTGTTATGCAAGTGTAATTTGAAATTTTTGATAATTTTTTCATATGACTAGAATTGATTTATCTTAACATCCGTACGGTTGTATCGTCGAAAAAATCATTTAAAAAAAATTATCTTGTTAGTTAGGAAGGAATTTCGTGTTAGGGACTAGTATTTTTACCATATTTATCTATTCTTGTCATGCAAGTGTAATTTGAATTTATTTTAAAAAAATTTCATATGACTAGAATCGATATATCTTAACATTCGTACGGTTGGATCATCAAAAAAAATCATTTAAGCTTCGTAAATAGGCTATTAAAAAATAAAAATAGAGTGGAAATATTATAACAGTTATTTATAGAAACCGTTGTTGAATAAACTGTGATAAGATTTTTGATGTCATTCGCGTTGTCTAAATACCACAACGGTTTTTAAAAAAAATGTATTGTAGTAGTATGACTTCTACAACATATTCTCGAATTTGAAAACCATTGTTTGTATATAACAAGTGTTTTTCTACGAAAGTCATTGTATAAGTGTGATAATTACAAGAGATATATTTACAAAACCATTGTCTGATTAAACATTAACAGTGTAGATTAAAAGTAATTTAGGTTACAGATAATGATTTTCTATGAAAAAAGCTTGTCTGAGATAAACTATGACAACTTTTACTTTAAAAAAAAACCGTTGTGTTAGCGTATCAAGGTTTTTTAAATCTAACGGCTGATATTAAATCAACTTTTAATCAACTGGTCTCATTACACCAGCTCAGCAATCCAAGTGAAAGTTTTTTCACAAATCATGTTGTGCCATCTCATCACGTAGTGCCCATTAAATTCTTAAATAGCAATGTCAGACAACTATTTTTATCTCGTTGTTTGATAGTTTATACGACAATACAATGTTTAGACAAAACAAAACACTTGTCTCATTTTAACAATGGTTCAATGCAACATTGTCTCGATCTTCTTTAGACAATGCTTTTGAAAACCGCTCTACAAATCTTCTATTTTTCACAACTGTTAAACTGGACGTTGTCTCAATCATTCTCAGACAATGCATTCTAAAAATCATTGTGCAAACTTACTCATTCACACAACATCACTTTAGAAAGGGTTGTCTATCTCCATCAACTAGACAATGGATTTTAAAGCGTTCTAGTAATCCTAAAGCCTTCCCATTCGCACAGCACCTTGGTTTTGAAAACACTTGTCTGATTTGTTTTACTAGATAACATTTTTTTTATTGCTTGTAGTAATCAACGTCAGACAACACCAGTTTTTTGGTTGTAGAAAAATGGTTGTATGAAAAATTCGGGCAACACTTTTTTGGTCGAGTGTTGTCTGATCGGTGTTGTCTGATTGTTTTTTTCTTGTATTGTCGACATCTGATGATACAAAGGTACCTCAAATAACGCTTACTTTTGATACTGATGATATTTCTGAGTTAAGAAAGTTTACTGATCTTATGAAAATGAATGATAACCGCTGAATTACTCTTTATGCTAGAAATTCAAAAGGAAAGAGATGATGTTATTTAAAACGATTAAGATTAAAAATACTGATCTTTAGAAAATGAATGATCACCTAGAAACTGAATTACTCTTTATGCTAAATTACTCTTTATGCTAGAAATTCAAAAGGAAAGAGACGATGTAAAGCATGAACTTCTTAAAGAGCATATCTATCTTGAAAAAGAATCAGCTAAAGAGAGAGAAATTATTACGACTTGGACTAAGACAGGAAAAATAACTCAAGAAATACTTGAAAGTGGTCGTTGGAAATCAGGATAAGGTTATGTAAAATCTAATGCTGAAAAAGGAAAGTTAATTGCAGCGGAGACAAAGAAACATAGATCTAAGCTCACACATATTAAGTTTAAATTAAATACTGATATTAAATCAGTAAATGAGACAGGTTCAACCTCAGGTTTAAACCCAGCTTAAATACTAATAGCTCAAAACAGGTTAAAGCAAAAACAATAAATATTGGTTTAATGTCTCACAAGCAACTTAAGCAAAAGTTGAAGGAAATCAGAAAGAACAACAAGGAGAAATAACCTAGAAAGAATAGAAATGGAAAAAGAGGTTTCAATAAAGAGAATAATTACAAACCCGTTCCTAATGCACCTAGAAAGTCTTGTTTTAACTGTGGTAGCACTATTCATATTTCTTTGAATTGAGGAAGAATAAAGATAACACAACTGTCAGACCTAAATCAGAGTTTAGGGATATAACAATTAGATATAGACTACAGAACCCTTGTTTTCATTGTGGTAGCATTTGGCATTACATTTACACATGTAAAGAGTATCTCAGTTTGTATTATAATTATCATGAACTGAAACTCTCTTTAAAATCAAAGAAAGTTGATTGTGCATGTGTAACTCCTGATTTTAAGACTATTAGCATAAATTCTGATAAAAAGTCTTTTACTACAAATGTTACCAAACTTAATAAGGCCAAAGGATTCAAGCAAGTCTTGGTCCTTAAAAACTCTAACTAGTGGCCTTTGTGATTGCAGGATAACAGAAAAAATATCCGAGTTTTGGACAATGGATGTTCAAGACAAATGATAGGAAATAAAACCCTACTATCAAAGTTTAAGGAGAAAGCTCGCCCAAGTTTTTCTTATGGTGATGGCAACACTGGAAAGACTCTGGGATATGGCAAGATTAATCTTTGGAATGTCATCATTGAAGATGTTGTTTTAGTTACAGGACTCGAGCATAATTTGATGAGTGTGAGTCAAATATGTGAAAGAGGTTACCATGTATAATTCTATGAAGATCATTTTGAAGTTGTCAGTAAATCAACTGGAAAAGTTGCATTGAAGGGATACAGGCATGGTAAAATTTATGAAGCCAAGCTTTGTGTAAATACTAATGACTCGGAAGTTTGTCTATTGAGTAGAGCTTCAATTGAAGAAAGATGGAACTGGCACAAAAGACTTTCTCACATGAATTTCAATAGCATCAATGAATTAGTTCAGAAAAATCTAGTAAGAGAATTGCCCAAAGTTAAGTTACTCGTGATGGTCTCTGTGATTCTTGTTAGAAGGCCAAACAAACGAAATCTTCATTCAAAAGTAAGACTAAATCCTCTATTCTAAAGCTGTTTCACTTATTACACATTGATCTTTTTGGTCCAGTAGATATAAAGTCTAAAGCAAAGAAGAGGTATGCACTTGTCATTGTTCATGAGTATACAAGATACACTTGGGTGTATTTTCTACATAAAAAGGATGAATTTCCATCTATTCTTCTTGATCATATAAGGGAACTAGAAAAAGAATCAAGACATAGTGTGGAAATTTTAAGAAGTGACAATGGTATCTAGTTCAATAATTCAACTATAGAAGAGTTCTACAAATTTAAAGGAATCAAACATGAATTTTGTGCTCTTGGAAATCCACAACAAAATGGAGATGTTGAAAGGCAGAACAGAACTCTCATAGAAGCTGCAAGAATCATTCTTGAGGGAGCAAAGTTGCCAACTTATTTCTGATCAGAACTGTGCAAAATGCTTGTTTTACTCAAAATTCAACACTGATAAACAAGCATGGTAAGACACCATTTGAAATGGTAAAAGGAAAGAAACCAAATTTGATACTTTCACATATTTTTATGGAAATGTTTCATTCTAAAAACTCATCCAAAACATCTTATAAAATTTGATCTAAAATCTAATGAAGGCATTTTTGTTTGTTATCCACTGTCAACAAAAGCTTTCAGAGTTTACAATCTGAGAACAAGAGTGGTCATGGAATCTATTTATATATCTTTTGATGATAAGAAGATTACAACTCTAGAAGATGCTGATGAACATTGATCAACTGAGATTTGAAAATAAAGTATTATATGCTGAACAGCTAAATTTTTCATATTTTTACAAATACTGATAGCGCAAATACAGATACTCCATCAAACTCTAATGAGCCATTATTTACACATGGCAACCAAACTTCTAATCATGAAGCACATGTTGAGGGGAAGCAACATGATCATACTCAACAGTCTACTTCAAGTAATATATCTGGAGAAACATCAAAAGATAGTTCATCAAACTCTGATTCCTCAAATTTGATGAAACAAATTCTAATAATAATGAAAGCACTAATTCACGGGGGAGCATCAGGAAATACTACTGACCAAAGACAACAAAGAGACACTATGGATCATGGTGGATCATCTTGTTCTAGAAGTAAACTTCCTACTGCAAGGAAATGGACAAAATCTCACACACCTGACTTGATCATTTGTGATCCTGATAAAGGAGTTCAAACTAGAAGAACTGTTACTCAGAATGGGTGTCTCTATCATTATTTTCTATCTCTGAATGAACCTAAGAAAGTGAATGAAGCTCTTCAAGATGCTGATTGGGTAACAGCTATGCAGGAAGAGTTAAATGAATTTGAAAGAAATAAAGTCTGGACACTGGTGCCTAGATCAATGAATAGATCTATTGTTGGCACAAAGTGGGTATTCAGAAACAAAACTGATAGTGCGGGCATTATTACAAGGAATAAAGCAAAACTAGTTGCAATGGACTATTCTCAGCAAGAAGGATTTGACTATAATGAGACATTTTCTCCTATTGCAAGACTATAGGCCATGAGAATCTTTTTGGCGTATGCTGCTCACATTAAATTGAAGTCTTTCAAATGGATGTGAAGAGTGCATTTCATAATGGTGAACTTGAAGAGGAAGTTTATGTTGAACAACCTCTAGGGTTTATTGATCCAAAGTATCCAAATCATGTCTACATATTGGATAAAGTACTCTATGGACTGAAACAAACTCAAGGGCATGGTATGAAACACTGGCTCAATTTATTTGAGAGTGGTTTCAAAAGAGGTACCACTGATAAAATTCTCTTTTATTCTATGGACTTGTTATTAGTTAATATATATGTAGATTATATCATTTTTGGGTCTACTAATGATAAACTCTATAAGAAGTTTTCTAAGCTTATGCAGTCAATATATCATAATAATATGATTTGAGAGATGAGTTACTTTCCGGGATTACAAGTCAAACAGAATGATGAAGGGATCTTCATTAATCAAGCTATATACACCAAAAACTTGCTTAAAAGGTTTAGAATGCAAGATAGCTCAACTGCAAGTACTTCTATGGCCACTGCAAAAAAAGCTAGATTTAAATAGTGGAACATTAGTAGATATAACTAGCTACAGAGGGATGATTGGCTCTCTACTTTATCTAACTGCTAGTAGACAAGATATCATGTACACAACCTATCTCTGTGCAAGGTTTGAAGCTGATCCAATGGAACCTCACTAAGTAGCTGTGAAAAGAATCTTTAAATATCTCAAAGGAACCATAAATTTAGGTTTATGGTATCCTAGAGAATCACACTATAAGCTGATTTTGTAAACCAAATGTGTTCGAAATGCTCCTCCAATTAAACATCCAAGTTTTTCAGATTAATCTAATCAGCCCTAGAATTCATATCCACAAAGTTGACTGTGTACTCGGATGAAGGCAGTAGCATTAAATTCTATTGACATCCGTCCCCGCCACCTACTTATGCTTTTAAATATTAGTGCAAAGAATATAAGTATCTGTGTAATGATGAGGATTTGATTTTGTGATGATCTAACCAGAGATCCGTGTCTACAAACTCTATAAACAAACTAAATTAGTCAAATTGAAGTAATCGAATCAAATATCATCAAACCGTGAAAATACATAGAAATATGTAATAAGGAATAAAAAATCCAATAAGACCCAAATAAGAAAACCCTATAAATTACCCCTAACATTTCTAGGAGTTAGAAATGTGCAAATAAATAACAGGCTACAATGCATCTTAGGAAAGAAAAGGACATTAATTCTTGGACTGTTGTAATTTGCAAAATTTGATTTTGATGCCATATATACCCTCCTCCCATGTCGTACGACAACGAATGAACCACAAGTTTGATGAGGTAAGCACAAGTTAGCACCACAAAAAAGAATCACATTTTTGACGATGTAAGCACATGTAAGCACCTTCGCTCGTGAAAGTTCTTAATGTACAAACTTTCATGCTCTCGAAATTACTGCGTAAATGTATAATATTTTTAAAGTTTTGGGAACCAGAGAAGAACATCCTTATCCTTGCAAACACAATACATGAAGCAATCTAACTATGCACATGGGAAATTAAATGTCAGGGTAATTTGACCTAAAACACGGATATATATTTCAATTCTTTTATAACCTACTCCGCATAATAGAACACTAAAAGAAAAATGGCCATTTCTTACCATGAGTTTGGTAGGAAAGGGCCCATATTTGGTAAGAAAAGGGGTCAATTCCTACCAAATGGCTTGGTAGGAATTGCTCAGGTCGGAAATGCTACATGGTAGAAATTGATGTTTTTTCTTCAAGTGGCCCCACTTGCCAAGTAGTTGCCCATGTTGCGTGCCACATGGCCCGCCATGTCAACATCCATGTCACTTGCCACGTCACACACTGAGGACCCCTGTTATTGAGTTGGCATGTGGGACCCATCTACGTGGCGTGCCACGTGTCTTGACACGTGGCAGTTGACTTAGTCAAGGTTTTTTTCCTACCAAAATTGGAAGGTTTTGATAGAATATTTCTTACCAGAATTGGTAGGTTTTGATTAAGAAATGGTAGGTTTTATGCCAGAAACTTAGTATAGGTCTTTTTCTTACCATAATTGGTCTGTTTTGATTGAGTATTTCCTACCATAATTGGTAGATTTTGATTGAGTATTGGTAGGTCATACGCCAGAAGGTTTAAAAATGGACAATTCCTACCCACCATTTCCTACCCATTATAACTTTCACGTGGCTTGAATATGGTAGGAAATAGTTTGAATGCTGTAGGAAATGACTTGAATGTGGTAGGAAATGCATGACATTTTTTTAAAAGAAAAATTATTTCAATGATATGAATTTAGAACGCATTGCACAATAAAATTAATATCTAAACCATAAGCATACAACATTAACCAAAATTGAAAAATTCATCATAAATCTCAATCCGACCTTATCACCATTATAACAAAAGTAAAATTTACATCTTTATAGTAATTGTTCAAAATTAGAGATAGTAATTCATTACAACAATTAATAGATGTTTCAAAAGTTTAGACTAATCATCTTCAAGTTCTCATCATTGTTGAATCCTTCGGCTCCATTCTTTGTAATTTCATCATTTTCGTGATTGCTTTTCCATTTTTTAGGCCTCAAATGATTAAACTCTACATAAGAAAAGTAAGTAAATGTTAGTAGCCATTAACAAGCATGAATAATTAATACATGTACTAAAAAACAAAGAACTAATTAAATACAAATATATAAACCAATCAAGACAAAAAATATCTTAAGTACAATTCATACAAATACAATATATAAGAGACGAAGAAGAAGATACAAATACATATGTACATTTAATTAACACACATTGAAATGCATACATATATAAGAGAAATAAATTTATACAAATATAATTCAATGGTTAAAATGAAAGATGAAGATTTTTACCGAAAATGAAGAAGAAGATGAAGGAATTGAGAAATGAAATTTTGGTAAAGTAGATGAAAATGAAAGTGAAAAGAGAAAGATAGTAGTTTATAGGTTCAAGTCACCTATTTCCTACTAATATTAGTAGGTTATGAGTTTGGGCGCAATTTTTAAATTTTTGGGTTTGGTTTTGGCTCTATGTTTGAAATTTTCATTTTTAGTTTTGTCTCTATATTTGAAATTTTTCTTAAGTCAAGGTTCATTTTACCTATATTGGTAGGTTTTGAGTTGGGCGCAATTTTTGAATTTTTGAGTTTGGTTTTGGCTCCATGTTTGAAATTTTCATTTTCATTTTTGGCTCTATGTTTGAAATTTTTGTGAAACTAAGGTTCACTTCCTACCAATATTGGTAGATTTTGAGTGGGGCCCAATTTTTGAATTTTTGAGTTTGGTTTTGGTTCCATATTTGAAATTTTCGTTTTCATTTTGGCTCTATGTTTGAATTTTTTATGAAACTATGGTTTATTTCTTACCAATATTGGTAGGTTTTGAGTTGAGCGCAATTTTTTAAAATTTTGTTTTGGCTCCATGTTTGAAAATTTTGGTTTTGGCTCGAATTTGAAATTTTTGTGAAACTAAGTTTCATTTCCTACCAATATCAGGGTTGAATTAAAATTTTAAATTTTTAGTACGAGTGCAATTATTAAATATTTATTTTAATTATTGTTTTAGTGTGTGGCCTTTTCCTACCACATTCGGGCCTATTTACTACCAAATCTCGTTGGATATACCCGAATAAAAAAAAGGATAAACAACTTTTTTGGATATTTCGTACCAATACCTGTACAAATATAAAATTCTCTCTATAGATTTATTATAAAAATATAAAAGCTTAATTTAAAAAAATCCAATATTTCACTAACAAATAGAAAATTAATATATTTAATCATCCGTGCGGTTTGATTATTGAAAAAAAACTAAAAAAAATTGAAATGTGTAACCGTAAACAACCCCAAATTATGAGTATAAAACCTAACTCAAACTTCGAACACTTTCGCTCTTTGGTTTTCTAAACTACTTTACTTACTTATAACTCTTTTCTTGTGCAAATTTTTTTCTTAGTTTCCTTTCACTACAAAATGAAATTTCACTTTTAAAGTTATAATTTATCGAAAAATTCTTATATTTATTATTTTTTTCATAATAATTATAATTTATCTAAATAAAATAAAAACACAAGAATGTAAGTATGAATCAACTAATTTTTATCATATACTACTAAAATGGATAGATTTTTACGTCTATAGAGTTTGATGAAGTATTAAATGATTTTTTCTAAAAAAATTAATTTAAATATTATTTTCGGTGTGTGGTTTTTTCCTACCACCTTTGGGCTTATTTACTACCAAATCTCGTAAGATATACCTAAATAGCGTAAGGACTAACAACTTTTTTCGGGCATTTCCTACCAATACCAGTAGGAATATAAAATTTTCTTTATAGATTTATTGTAAAAATATAAGAGATTAATTTCAAAAAATTCAATATTTCACTTACATATGTAAAATCAATATATCTAATCATCCGTACAGTTGGATTATTGAAAAAAAATTAAAAATTTGAAATGTGTAACCCTAAATAGGCCCCAAACTATGAGTATAAAACCTAACTCAAACTTTGAACATTGTCATTCTTTTCTTGTCCTATTTTTTTCTTAATTTCCTTTCACTACAAAAAGACATTTCACTTTTAAAGTTATAATTTATCAACATGTTCATATATTTATTAATTTTTTTCGTAATAATTATAATTTATCTAAATAAAATAAAAATACGAGAATGTAAGTACAATCAACTAATTTCTAGAGTTTCACTACTAAAATGAATATATATTTATGTCTTTAGAGATTGATGAACAAAAATGTGACAAACAATTAAGTAAAACAGGAAAAAATTACATTTTTCATGGATTTTGGTCATTTCCTACCAATATTGGTACCTTTTGATCCATAATTTGGTAGGTTTTGCTCTGCGCAAAAAATTCAATTTTTTCATGAATTTTTTGGCGGAATTTGCTTAAAAAAAAAAGGGAAAACGGGAAGCGAATCCCTACCATACCCAAAAAATTGCAAGGGAGTAACGAGTGAGCCAACTCAGTGTTGTGGATAAAAATGCAAAAAATATATATATCCTAATGAAACAGTTATTATTATTATTATTTAAATCAAGTATTAAACAATTTGAATTACTAATTTAATTATTATTTTTAGTATGTGGGCTTTTCGTACCACCTTTGAGCATATTTACTACCAAATCTGGTAGGATATACCTCATTAGGAAAATGATAAATAACTTTTTTGAGCATTTCCTACTAATTCCGGTACGAATTGAAAGTTTTTTTTATAGATTTATTATAAAAACATATGAGCTTAATTTAAAAAAATTCAATAATTCACTTACATATATAAAATCAACATATGTAATCATCCGACGGTTGGATTATTAAAAACAAATAAAAAATCAAAATATGTAACCCTAAACAACCCCTAAACTATGAGTATAAAACAGAACTCAAACTTCGAACATTGTCCATCTTTCATTTTCTAAACGACTTTACTTATTTATAATTTCTTTCTTGACCAATTATTTTTTAGTTTTCTTTCACTATAAAATGATGTTTCACATTTAAAGTTATATTTCATCGAAACATTTACATATTTATTAATTTTTTGGTAATAATTATTAATTTATCAAAATAAAATAGAAACACGAGAATATTATAATAATCATCTAATTTTTGGAATTTCAATACTAAAATGAATAGATCTTTATTTGTTTAGAGTTTGACCAACAAAATATGACAAACAATCAACAAAAACATGAAAAAAACACATTTTTATTAGTTCTTGGTCATTTCCTACCTAGGAAAAAGGTGGTGGATGGTAGGTTTTACCCGAGAAGGTATGTAAACCAGCATTTCCTACCAATATTGGTAGGAAATGACACTGTATTATAAATTCTTTTTCCTGTTTCGGAAAAAAGTTATTTATTTTGAATAATAGGTGGATGGCTGATGTGGAGGGTGGGGTCGTGTTAGTATAAAATTCTACCCAAAACCTACCAATATTGGTAGGTTTTAATTTCCTACTGAATTTGGTACGAAATGTTCCTAGAATAATAATATTATTTCTCTTTTTGAAAAAAGAGTTTAAAATGTGAGCGCTGATAATGTGGATGGTGGGACCATTTTGGTATTAAATTTTGGTCAAAACCTACCAATATTGGTAGGTTTTGCATTTGGTACCAATATTGGTAGGCTTTGGTAATTTCTTGTACAAAGTCTGGCCCCACATGGAGCAATTCATACATATTCCGGTTTGTAGGAATTAGTAGAGCAATTCTTACGAGAGCCAAATTTCTCTCGTGTGAATTGATTGATAGGAAACGACGATTTTTCTTGTAGTGGAATATTTGAGATTCCGTTCAAAATAATAGAGCTTATTTTTCAGGTGGTGAGTGTAAAACATTAAATCTTTTATCATGTAGACTTTATCTAGTATGAAAAACATGATTGTAATTACTTAATAGTCGTATTTTAACAGGTTATATACATCGAGCTTGCTTTATTCCCATATTCATATTTACCCTCTAAAATTTGGACATAAAAGACTACGTGGGGGTATGTTCCATGTTGCTATTACCGCAATGGTAAGGAATCATAGAGTAGGTGATGCCTGCAGCTGGTTTTTCCTAAGTTTAATTGCCATAAAAACATGTTGGGGTGAAATAAAGATCCTCTAAAATTCTTGTACACTACACTGTCTACAACTTTTAACTATTGTGGCTTCCACTATCTGAAGTTTACCCTATAAGTTAATATAGCTTGTCCTTTTACCATTGTCAATTGTAAAATGTATTTGAGGATAAGTTTGCTCAGCAAATTGAAACCTTCTAGTATTATACAAGGCAAATGAAAACGATGAAATTGAAGTCGTAGTTTCTAATGATACGCTTTAAATATGACAGGAATGCAAGAGCTGGGTGGCCCAATTTTCTGCATGCTACGATGATGACAGCTGTAAACCCAATAAGGCAGCAGGATATTATCAAGATTGTGCTACTTGGGTAGCTGCATTATCGCGGGTGCCACACTCTATTTTGGCTGTCATCCACCAAGGCAGCAAATCAAAGTTGCACAAACATAATGAGAAGCCTGCTCTAACTCTCAAATTTAAATAAGAAAAAAAGAGTAGATTTAAGTGTTTGTATTTACCCTTCTTCGAATGGCTTTTAATCTTGTAAAATAAATAGATAGTTTTCTAATATGGTTTAATACTTTATATATGCTCTCCTACATGTCAAGTTTTATGAAGTCTAAGCCTGTTTTTGGGAATGATTAATATTCTTACCAAAGTTTGCCTTCTCTTGAGTAATAGATAGTCTTTCCTTTTGGAGTGCAGTTGATGATCCCCCCCAATATTTTGACAGCCAACTTAACAACTTTCTCAACTAAATTAATGATTTCTTAAAAGAAACCTATTTCTAACCACTGGAGAATAAAAGATGAATCTTGCCTAAAGCTCATAAAATATACAAATATAACTTATCTAAGATATCAACCAAAGACAAGAAAATGGAGTGGTAATATTTTTGTTCACAGCAGTGTTAGTGAGTGACTTTGTCACTATCTATTATTGCATCAAAAGTGGGGAATATTGCCATCACTTGCCGTGAAGAGTACGCCCACACCTTTGACAAGATCCTTTCACATGTGTGTCTTACTAACGTTTTGACAGCATGTCACTCTATAGAACTTCGGATGCAGACCAGTTAGCGGTACTAGCTAGCTTTGCAATTTGCGTTAGATGGTATCAAAAGGGTACAACCACATATCCATTGTTGTGCCCCTTAAGTTGTGCAAACAATCAAGTCCTTGTCCACATCACAATCTATAATTGAAAATACAAACGACTAACTCTCACAAATGGGAAAAAAGTCAGCTAGAGATTCTCACATCTTACATAAATGACCATTACATATAGAATTTAGAGAGAATTGGTTTGCTGTAAACAACACATCAATAGAAACCCAGTATATACATTTAAGTCTTATATCGTGAAGCTGTTGTTATTCTGGTGATCGACAAATCACAGGTTGTTCAAGTCATTCGAAAGATATGCAACATGCATTTGTTATGAAATATAATCGCCAGAAACTGAGTTTCCAGAAGAACACAGAAGCCTATTTTAAAACAAATTTGAGTCTGTATGAGCGCATGAAACTTCTCTGTAGATTCCCTTTAGTCTCAATATAATAATACTTGAAAATGGATTTAAGTTTTAATATATGCTAATGCATCTTGCACCTTTTTATTTTTCTCCTTCAATATGGAAGTAAAATTAAAATATTAGAATTCATCGTGATAAAAATTATTGCATTCTATAAAAACACAATAATGATTACGTATTTCACTATGCTCAAATGTAATGTTATATACTATATTCACCCCTCTACAGTATATTTGAGACGTAACACATAGTGTTGTACAGGATGAAAGAAAAAAGAAACACATTTTCTTTAAAATTATAGATACATTGGCTGTGAAATTATTGCATACATAAACTACACTTAATCAAGAAAATGATGGAGGACTCTCATTTAGGCTCAAAAAATGAACTGCAAAATACTCAATTACTTATTTACTTAGAAAAAGATTTTCTTAAACAAGTAAGTACTAGCATGCCTTAACTAGAAGGTTTTATATTATTGACTAATCAAGAAAGCAATAGTTTCATAGATACTGTGACGCCCTCCAAATTCGGGGTCTAGATTTGGGAGTCGCGAACCAACAATTAATATAAAACAATCTGAATAACAATAAAATATAACTAGCTACGACCCCCTTACCTTACCACTGGATCGATCACATGTTTGATATGAAACAGGTTCCAACAGAATATAAAGTTATTACAAACCATCTAGTGTTATTAGAATAACTTCGAAAAAAAGTTACGCCAATAACCAAAAGACTAATTAAGTTTTACAACTATTTCCAGTTTTTATTACAAAACATCTATCTACGCATTCTTTACTCTCCAAAAAGCCTACCTGCTCAGGTATCTGAAACCTAACCCTCCTTGGGGGTCCTCGATACACAACCTTTCTGGCTGTACGACGAATGATGGTCATGCTCAGGTTTAACTGAAAGATTAATAAGATAAACAAGGGGTGAGCCATAATCGCTCAGCAAGCTATATGAACTGATAAACAAGTACAAACAATCTCAGGATAGCAATATATGAAAGACTATAAAAGCAAATAAATCTTTAACCTTTGTTTGCCTCTATTGGCGATTAACAACAATAAAATAGATTGGAAACCAAGTACGACGCTACGTTGCAGCCGATGATCAGTCGCGATGCAACGCCGGTAGGCTCCGAGTATTTCTACCCGTCACCGGTCCACAAATCTTTATGGGTACCCTGGCACACATTGGCCAAAATAATAATCACTGGGCCGGCGTCTCGGCCACTTACGCCTTTCCAATCTCAAGAAGAGGAGTCGGTTCAATCGATTTCCTTATCAACCACTCGCCCTCTCACAGGGTCCGGAGTGATCTCAAAACTAATGGCGGAATAACTCGAACAATTAGTTAACCGCTTGTCCAATAAATTTATTTATCACGGGAGGAAAAGTAACTGGATAGCATAGCTGTCACTATCTATCCTCGCAAAAGAGTAATCTTCTAGTAGAACAGTTACTAGAATAACAGAATCTCAATAAAGTACGGATTATGTAGCTATAAAGAGCTAACACGAATAATTGAAAAACAATTGCAATATTGAGAGTAAATGATTAACTATTTAGAATTTAGAATAGGGGAAATCACTTGCCTGATAAGCTAGCAATGCAATTCAGATTATTTATGCCCAACCTCGACTGCCTGGCTAACTCCTGGTCTTGCTTCTAGAAACCAAAATACTATTTCAGTAACCCAGACAACATCTCAGTCGACGTATTTCTACGTCTCAAAACTACGTCTACCCATTCGTTAACCCCTTTATAAAAGAAATTATACAAATAATATTTTTAATTGACTGATACAACTGGTCACGTATGCACGAAATACATATAATCACATACTGCACATATCCACATAATGCACATAGCACATAAAACATGTCACATTTAGTTCAGTTCGTCAAACGGTTCGTTTTGATATATTTAAAATCAAAAACGGGTCAAAACTCACTTTCCCGACGAACACGGGTCCGCTAAATAGTACGTAAAATAATTACCCCATTTTTAAAATAAAGTTTTATGTTTACAAATATTTTTAAAAGAATCGGGGTATTTTTCTGAAGCTAACGGACTTCGTTTCGTCTCGATCGGACAAACGGTTCATTTGTTATCGAATTATTAACATAATTCGATAAACAAATCATTTTTAATCCCTAAAAATCAATTAAATCAATTAAATAAATTAATTAACTATTTATAATAATTAATTAATCAATTTAATCAATTTAAATTAATTTTCAGAATTTTTGAAAATTATTTAAGAATTAATTCATTTATTAATTAAATAAATTAATTAATTATTCAAGAATAATCAATTAATTTAAGTAATTAAATAAATGAATATTTCAATTTCAGAAAATAATTTAGAATAATTAAAAATTTAAATTTAATCAGTTTTATCATTTTTAATTAATCATTTAATCAAATAAATAAATAAAAAGAAATTTATGAAAATAAAGGTGGATTTTACATTCATTTTAAACTAAAAAAATCCATAAACAACTTATAAGTTTAGGAATCAGGTTTTTAAAGATTGACAGTGGGTCAAATTTTGGGTCAACCGGATCCCAAAACGGGTCATGAAGAACTACGCACGTGGCCGGAATTTTGGCAGAGTCCAGCGACGGTCATATTTCCGGCAAGGTTCGATTTCCACTCATTTCTCTACGCTGGCTACGATTCTTTGCAGCAAAACATCATACACCCTTACAGCAACTTATTTTATGTATTAATAACATCAAAACACTGCCGGATCGTCGTCCCCGGCAACGTGACAATAACATAAAGAGTATCTATGAATTTTAATTTCTAACATATATGTTTTAAGTATTTTTCTAATTTAAAATTTACGAATTAAGATAATTGTATTTACCAATTATTTATTTTTATTTAATTTAGTAAAAATTTCACTGACTTATAAGTAAATTTATCCACAAACTTATAAAAGTATTAATCTACTCATCACTTATATTGCACTTATTCATTTTAACCTCATAAGTCACTTATTTCAAGGAGAGCGAAATAGACACTTAATCAATAATTTTAAAAATTCTGAAGTTGATAGGATGACTTTACCCAAACTTGATACTTGCTATGTTTGGGGTTGACCTCAGTACTACTCCGAGGTTAAAATCATCCCTAATACGAATATACGGATATGGTTCTAAAATAGGGAGGCTTAACTTTATATTTACAAGTATGTTATTTCGAATTTATACTAAAAATTGTTACAATCTTAGACAACGGCAGTGAGGTCACCTTTAATTTCTCATAATAAAAAAGTGATTGTTTCACTACACAGTAAAAGAGAAACGCTTCCAAAGTTGTGTTAGTATTACCAATAGTAGTAGCATTGTAATGAAAATACGTTGTGTTAGTATTACCTATAGTAGCATCATTGCAATGGAAATGAGAAGAGAACTTGATAACCATATGTCACAATGAGGTATACGGAACACCGTATTTTTGGAAGATATCAAGAGAACCCATCGCAAACAAACAAGCAGCAAATTTCTTTTACAAATATATTCTTGCCTCAGTAACATAAAAGGGACAAACAAAATGTATAATCACATTGATGGACGTTAATATTCTTGCCTCAATGACATAAAAGGGACAAACAAAATGTATAATCACATTGATGGTGGTGAGTAGGAGCAGTAACACCAAAGAAATGACTGAGAGATGCACATGCAAATACTTACATCTGAAAAGCATGAAAAAATGATAATCACAAACCTTTAACCTTTAACCTTGGCTCATGACTTGAACACTTATTTTAGGCCATAAAACATGTATAGTTTTAAAAATTTTGGAGAGTCGGACACTTGTAGCTCAGTCCGAGTAACATAGACTTTGTTTAAGTAATACTCTTTTGTTATAATAGCATATTTATCTTTATTCATATAATCTTCCCCGCAGATAAAAAGAAATACATTTACATATGCTATAATCTTCGCTCCAGATAAAAGTAAATACATTTACATATGGTATTCGATAAAACTCTCTTCACAAACAAATTTATAGGCCTTATAGGCCTTCTGTTATAGATCCCTGCCTTTCCATCCAATTGGCCATACCCAAAAACCTTACTGAATAGTGAATTAGCACAACTCGTCACGAAGGCTAGATCTTAGTAAATTGTTTGAAAGAAAATGAATAAGAAGTTGAAAGTTGAAAGCCAAGTTGAAGGAGAAGACAGACTTATTGAATATGGGATCTATTGTCATTACTTGATGGAAGATTGGTCCCTATGAAATGATAATAAAAAAAGGATCATTGTGACTGGAATTTAAAAGGGTGTAGCAACTAGTAATACCATAAAAAAATTTGAATAACATGAAATATATTATAAATTGAAAATCATGCTGGAAAATTAATGCAAGTAATAAAATTTACAAAGTAATAAAATTTACATGAAACAATATCATGATGTAATGTGGTCACCTTAACCTTATAATGCATATATTTAAAGAGTTAGAAAATTATTTTGGTTGGTATTTCAAGAGACTACAACAACTACCATAAAAATGAACAACTCTAATAACATCAAATTATATTTTCACTCAAAAATGATACAAGTAAAAAAATAACTATCTTATAATATAGTAGCATGAAGTTGACCATATATCTACAGAGTTAGCTTTTTTTTGAAGAAAATACACAACAACATGATATCTTATATTTTTTTTTAAGAAAATGATATCTCTAATAAATAAATAAAAATACACAGAATTCACCATTTAGGAGCCAATAAGCACATGATGAATACCATACACATAAGAATCGCATCTCAGATCGGTATCTCAACAGCATGACGGTCTACATTTTTTTCCAACAAATCATCTCATGAGACGCATATAATAGATTAATAGATCAACTACTTAATTTGATTTCTACCTGAAAATTTTAAGAAAAATAACTGTAGTCCCTGCCATCAACAACCATACGCCTCATTATTTGTGGCTAATCACAACAATTAACTTTGATTTATAAAAGGCCATATGTCTCATTATTTGTGGCTAATCACAACAATTAACTTTGATTTATAAAAGGCTTAAGGTCATATTTCTAGAAGTTTCTAGATTTTGGGTTGGTGAAGACCATTTAAAATCATAATTATGTTCTTAGTAAATAGAGGCCCAAAACATTTAAATTTGTAAAATTAGAAAAAAAAGAATCACTATATATTATAACTAAATTAAGATTCAAGTCAATTAAAAAAAATTATTATTCATATATGGTATTTTTAAAAAGACATAAATATCATAAGATAAATACACAAATCACTTTCGGTACTCATAATTTTACCCAACATAATTATAAAAAGTAGTAATCACTTTTTTGTACTTAAATGAAGTGGGCATTAAAACACATATTTCTTATATTAACATTAACAAAATAAACACTTGAAATATTTCGTATTCAAAAAGGTGTGCATTATAAAAATATATTTTTCAAATATCCACAACTAAATTAGTTTTTTGTACTATGAGTATTTTTTGTACACAAATAACCTTTTGTACTTAAATGAGTGACCATTTTAAAAAAAATAAGAATGACATTTTTGCTCCCAAAAAATAAACAATTAATTTATTTCTTAAGAAACCAAGAGTACAATCATACAAATACTTAACCAAGAATACTTAACCAAGAATTCAACAAGTGAGCAAAATAGATGAGATATTAGAAAATAAAATCAAACCCTATGATGAAATACTATTTACCTGGACATTAGGCCTTACAAACAATTAAGAGACATCCAATATTCATTTTTAAAATTATGTGATTAGTAAAAGAATTTTTCCCAACAACTCATGTACTGAATATTTTAACACCTTTGCTTCAATGGGAAGAGACATCATGCCATAAGGTTAGTAGAATAAAATATGAATAGAAATGAGATTAATCTTTTTAAGCATGGGCCATACCAAATTTAACAAAACTTTTCTTTTTTTATCTCTTTTTTCTTAGTACTTTTTTCTTGATAGTATGAACTATAGGCTCTTCCTATCTAATACTTGTATATTCTATTTTCCATATCATGAATAAATTTAATATAGAACTCTTATATTTATCATCCTAGCCTTGTAAATGTGGTTTCATAGAGAGGTTTGATATTAAGATATCAGCTAGCTGTTCGCACCCAGTGCAATTCCATTATCCCCTTACATCACACTTTCTCTAATGAAATGGTGGTTGTAATAGATTTACAGTCATTGCACTTTGGTTATATAGGAATTTTACAAATATTCTAACAACCCATACGAAATTAAACAAAACTTTTTTATCTCCTTTTTCTTGGTACTTTTTTTCTTGACAAAATGAATTGTATGCTCTTCATTTAATTGTACCTAAAACATGTATTTTGTAACTTCCATATCATGAATAAATATTATATAGAAGTCTCATATTTATCATCCTGATAATATATTATTTTTTAGTTATATTTGAACAATGGATTAAAATCCATTAATCCTAAAATCATACATGAAAAATATCACACAACACATTAAGATGGTAAATAAAATTTGGTCGTCACACTAAAATCTCAATAAATTAAACCTGTTTATCTAAAAACAATCATAGACAATGGCCAACAGTTGAAATATAATATCAGACCCCAACTAAACCAACATCTTTTAGGTTACCGTTCTACAAACAAGAATCCTAAATCCAACAATAAACTTCTTTCTTTTTTTTATTACACTTTACAACAATTTGCTTGCAAACTCAACATGTAACCCACTAGTATAACTTCGAAATGAAGTATACTAGGCCCAAATATACTATAACATGACTAATATAATTAAAAACAACTTAATATAATAACACTTACTCTATTTTCGAGTACGCTGGCCCAACCATCTTCAATTTGCATCTTTCTCTTCGTTTACCTACCTTTCAGTGGAAGGTTAAATTTTGAAACAGACAAGTATGAGCGAAAGAAATGCTCAGTAAGATGACCGAAAGAGTAACATGACATTATCAAAACAATTACGAGTTTTCGAATTAAACTTATATCTGCTATCAAGCAGAACCTTTATAAAAATATATTTTCTTTGAAGTGAAGAAATGGTCAAAGAATTCAATATTTAATTCTTTAACAGAATCAAAACCATATTCATATCTTGCAACAGATATTCCAACAATAATTTAATTCTTGACGAGATCAGGATTTGTAAAAACAGTATTAACAATAATATCGCAACCAAACAATATTAAATAGTAATTATAAACTGAATCACAAGTTCTATATCAATGCTTTAAATCAAAATATGAGCAATAGATAAATCATTTCTTTTATGATTATCAACAACAATTTATTTGGGAATCAACTGACGGGTGTACTATCACAACTGATCTGTTCGTGTGATAGCACCAGATCCTGTTTTGTAGAAGCAAGTCCAAAACAATGAGTACCAAATAGAAGGCAACACATTGGCCTTTGGAAGACAATGGTATTATAAATATTTCATATAATACCTAGCCTTTCACTAGACCGCCGTCACGGCCTCTTACGCTAACCATCCCATATTAAAATAATTTAATACAGGATTCGAATTAATCGACATCCTTAATAACTCAATTCCCCCATTTAGTATGGCCATGAAAGATTTCAAAATAACTTTAATCTTTTCGAAACATAAAATGTTTATCTATTCCAAATTTGGAATAGCGAGAAAATTTGTATACTTTAAAAATAACCATTTGAATATGTTAAAGCATTTAACTATCCTGAACGTGGAATAGTGTAAGTGGGCTTGCATAATAAGGACTGAACATTTTAATATATAAAATGTTTATCTACACTGAAATTAGAATAGTGGAGGAATACTTGCATGAATAATTTGAATTGTAAACTTTATAGGTCTTTTAAGAGGACATGTATAATATGTTATGCATACAAATCAGGAACCGAAAAACTGGCACAACAATAAGTAGGTAAGGAGTACTTTCCTTTGGTCCTTAGAAATTATGCACACTCACAGTAACATAATTATCTCATTCTGCTATCTCATGACATCACCAACTTCATTTCACTAACTCTTTGATTTGTCGTTCCTGCGGTCGCTAACAGCCTGATATGCAATCTCAGTCAATTTCTCTTTATCCAATATGTCTGGTTCTCATCATCTCGAATGACCCGCATCTATAACCAAAAGATATCATTTTAATAGTCTAAATGATAACCCCTCGACAAATTATCGTCTAAAATCATAACGTCTACCTATACGATAATCCCTAATACGGAGTAATATCAAGCATCACATAATCATGTAATTCTAAGCACATAAATATATGATGCACGTAATCACGTAATTCATATAGAACATAACTCGGTTCGTCAAAAGATTTGGCTTAATGTGTTTTAAAATTGAAATCAGGCCAAAATACGACTTGTTGGTCAATACCTAACTCAAAAATGATTGTAAAAGACTCTACCTTTTGATAGAAAAGGAATTCGGTCTCAAAAGTGTTTTTAATGGAAGTGGAATATTTTTCTAAGTCTGTAGGCATTCGTTTCGTTTAAAACGAACAAACGGTTGAATTGTTATTGAATTATTATGGATAAATCAATTAATAATTAAATTAATTGATTTATTGAATTACTAATCAATAAAAAATTAACAAAATATTTTTCTTATTTTTTAAACATTAATTAAATTATTTCTTTCAATTTTAAAATTATAAAATTATATTAATTACATTTTAATTAATAATTAACTAATAAAATTAATGAATTAAACGAATTTATTCAATTAATTAAAATAAATTATCCATACAACTATTCACTACAATATTTACTAATTATAACCATTTAGTCTATTGAACTGAATTCGCTTCACTTAGTCACTTATTCATTAAAACATAGGATCAAATAATTAACTCATTTATTTACCAAACTCGAACTTAATCACATCCGTTAACATCATCAAAACCGAACTTTCACCATAAAACTTAGAATCAATTTAACACAATTAGCACGTTAAAATTATCATTATGAGCATATATATACTAGGCCCAAATCAACATCCCAAAACTAAATTTATTACTTATTCTGATACCAACAATCAACATGCAAGTATTCATTAAATTGTATTTATCATACTAATAACAATTACGCATCAAAATCATGAATATCGAGCTAACTAAAGAACTAAATCAATAATCACATATATAATCTATATTAAATCGAACCATGATTTCAAAATAATCCAAACAACACCTAAATCAATCAGCAAACAATCATGCATCAATTTCCTTTATCATATAATTACACCATCAATGCATATATACCGAATTAACACTAAAACCGAACCAAAAATTCAAGAAACTAAGCTTTGAAAAATCTGAAAATTCAATAACAATACATGCAACCACATTTTCGCACTAAAATGAATTAATTTCGTCTATTTCGGACTCATAAAGCATCATTGTCCACTCCACCAGCTCACCGGAGTTCACCGCCGGTGGTGGAGTTGAACGGGGGTGCCCTATAAGGGTTTCCATCCCGTTTTTCCTCCAATTAAAGCTTTAAAACATAAAACCCGCTTGTAATCACACAGAAATCATAAAAGACAAAGGTATTACTTCCGAAATTCATACCCCACTCGAAGTGGGTTTTAAAATTTTTGAAAGATACACACATGCAAGCTCAGAGAGGTGTTAAGGAAGCAAAACGGGGCATAAACCCGGTCTCCGATAAAAAATCAACTGGAAAACGAAGGAGAACGGAGGGAAAAGATTACCGAGGGATAGAGAGAGTAACGAGAGAGTACAGGGGTCTCAATGGAGAAGAAGAAGAAGAATAAAATGCTGATTAATGCTTATAGGGGCAGGGATAAAATAGTAATTTCACATTGATATGAAAATCAAGTGTCAATAATACTTAATTGTTGAATAACAAATTGTAATTTCTATATTAAATAGAAAAAAGGTTTATAAATTACAAAATTGTTTTTAAAACAAAGTTTAAGAAATTACCTCTCTCCAAATATTTTGAGCGCACGGTTTGTTTTATATGAATTTTACAAGATAAGGCTCAAAAATAGATTTAGCGATTATAAAATCATTTTTAAATAACAAAGCACAAAAATAAATTCAACTATCATCTTTAAAAAGCCCCTAAGGTCATTCTAGAGATAATAAAACAAGTTTCACAATTTAAACTTGCTTCAATGATTTTATAAAAATGTTTCAGGACCAAAACAGGTTCTATTTCTCATAAACAAATCATTTAAGCACAACTAAATATCACCGGTCACCATATTGAACACATACAAGTCTCATTACATCTATTTCACATATCCAAGTCAACAAATACCATAGTCACTATTTTATTATTTGTTTCTAATTATAGTACCCCTTGTAATAATCACTAATCGCTAAACATCCGAGCATTTCAACTTTTCCCCTGATTTATTTATTCATAAATCAAATAATCACCTTTTTTACATACTTTTTTATTGACACAAATTCTCCACCCTTTTTCCTTTTCTATATTTGGATATTTCCAACTATCTTTTTCGCCATACCGTCTTTTATTGATGACTCATCAAACTGGAACAAATATATTTAAATATTTATTCTCTAATTTACATAAATTAACAAGAACCACATAATTTCCATAAAATCAAGTAATTTCACATATAATAATATATTTTATAATTACGAATTTCCCAGTATATTACATCCTTCCCCACTTAAAAGGATTCTGTCCTCAGAATCTTATCTATGTCAATAAATGAGGATACTTATAACGCATTTCGCTTTCTAACACCCAAGTTGACTCTTCAACACTATGGTTCCTCCACAAGACTTGCACTAAAGGCACTACTTTATTTCTAAGCGTCTTTTCCTTTCGATCCAAAATTTCAACTAGTGAATTTCTACCGGCTCGATTTCTATCACATGACTCGCATCAGGATTATATTTCTTCAATAAAGACAAATGAAAAGCATTATGAAGATGTTGCATTTGCGGTGGTAGAGCCAACTCGTAAGCAACTTTTCCGATTTGCTTTAGTACTTCTAATGGTCCAACGTACCTAGGATTCAATTTTCCTTTCTTTCCAAATCTGGACATACCTTTCCGTGGCGATACTTTCAATAGTACTTTTTCTCCAGGCTCGAATTCTACACTCTTTCGATTTTGGTCTGCATACATCCTTTGTCTATACTGAGTTGCTATTAGTTTTTTCTGAATTAGGTCTACCTTTTCTTTAGTCTGCTAGACTGTCTTTGGTCCCAATAATTTTCGTTCACCAACTTCATCCTAATGTACTAGAGATCTGCATCTTCTTCCATATAGTGCTTCATATGGTGGCATACCAATGCTCGCATGATAACTATTGTTGTAAGAAAAGTCAATTAGCGGAAAATAATCATCCCAATTTCCCTTAAAGTCCAATGCACAGACTCGTAACATGTCTTCAATTGTCTGAATAGTCCTTTCACTTTGCCGTCCGTTTGCGGATGATAAGCTGTACGTATATTTAGTCTGGTGCCCAAGTGCTCTTGGAACTGTCGTCAAAATCTTGAGTTAAACTGGGGTCTCTATCTGACACAATAGATACTGGTACCCCATGTTGCATAACAATCTCATCCAAATACAACTTTACCAATCTTTCTAGTGAAAACCTTTCATTGATAGGAAGGAAATGTGTTGACTTTGTCAATCTATCAATAATTACCCAGATGGCATCATTTTTTGCTTTAGTTCTTGGTAATCCTACCACAAAATCCATGGCAATATATTCCGACTTCCATTTAGGAATTTCCAACAGCTGAAGCAAACCACTTGGTCGTTGATGTTCTGCTTTAACTTTCTGACAAGCATAGCACTTGTTCACCCATTCTATATTATCCCTCTTCATGTTTGGCCACCAAAAGTTTTCCTTCAAATCCCTATACATTTTTGTACTTCCAGGTTGGATTGAATATCTTGAGTTATGCACTTCATGCAAAATTTCATTCTTTAACTCAACAATGTCTAGAATTCAAATTCGCGAAGAAAATCTGTATATGCCTTTATTATCCTTTTGAGCCC
This sequence comes from Anethum foeniculum, assembly GCA_003724115.2. Taxonomy (NCBI): domain Eukaryota; kingdom Viridiplantae; phylum Streptophyta; class Magnoliopsida; order Apiales; family Apiaceae; genus Anethum; species Anethum foeniculum. The sequence continues at coordinate 8,067 of PHNY01190705.1, read as the reverse complement.
TAAGTTCTTCACCAATTATCCTTTCCCTTTTATGTTCCATTACTTGCTCCTGACATCTTTCAATCTTTTCCAAAGATTTCTTGTTGAAATACCATTATATTCATTATCTGATTTGCTGACTCTGGCATCTGTATTTCAATCTCCAACTTTTCTAATTCCTTTGCCAATTCTGACGAGGTGGTTAACATATTCAGTCTCTCTTTTCTGCTCAAGGCATCTGCCACAATATTAGCATCTGACGAGGTAGTTTATAACACAATCGTAATCCTTGATCAGTTCTAAAAATCACCTATGTCTCATATTCAATTCCTTTTAAGTGAAGATATACTTTAAGCTTTTGTGATCCGTATATATCTTACACCTTTCCCCATATAAATAATGCCTCCAAATTTTAAGTGCGAAAACAATTGCTGCCAATTCTAAATCATGGTTAGGATATTTTTGTTCATGAGGTTTCAATTGACGAGATGCATAAGCTATCACTTTTCCATGTTGATTAACACACATCCCAATCCTTTGTGCGAAGCGTCGCAAAAAATCACAAATTCACGTTGAACATCTGGTAGAACTAAAACGGGTGCTGACACCAATCTTTTCTTTAACTCTTTAAAGTTTTCTTCACACTTTTCTGTCCAACAAATTTTTCATTCTTCTAAGTCAACTTAGTTAATAGAACAGCTACTTTCGAGAAATCTTTTACAAATCTACGATAGTATCCAGCCAATCCTAGAAAACTTCTTACTTCCATGGGCGTCTTCGGTCTTTCCCTTTTCATTACTGCTTTAATCTTTGCGGGGTCCACTTTGATTCCTTCACTACTAATTATATGTCCAAGAAACGGAACTTCATTTAACCAAAACTCATATTTTCAGAAGTTTGCATACAGTCTTTCTTTACTTAGGGTTTTCAAGGCTATCCTTAAGTGTTCTGCGTGTTCCATGTCTGCCTCTGAGTAAATTAAGATATCATCAATAAACAAAAGCACAAATTTATCCAAATATTTCTTAAAAATCCTATTCATCAGATCCATAAAATCCGCGGGCACGTTTGTTATCCATAACTAGAAACTCATAATGCCCATATCTGGTACGAAACGCTGTCTTGGGTATATCTTCCGCCTTAATCTTAAGTTGGTGATACCCAGACCTTAAATCAATCTTGGAAAAACATGCTGCTCCTTTTAATTGGTCAAACAGATTATCAATTCGTGGTAAAGGATACCTATTCTTAATGGTTAGCTTATTAAGCTCACGATAATCGATGCACAATCTCATACTTCCATCCTTTTTCTTAACGAATAATACTGGTGCGCCTCAGAGTGATACACTAGGTCGAATAACTCCTTTATACAATAATTCTTGTAATTGCGTGGCTAATTCCTTCATTTCCACAGGTGCCATCCTATAGGGAGCTTTCGAAACTGGTTCTGTTCCGGGTGCTATCAATAGTGAACTCAATTTCTCGATCAGGGGGTAGTCCAGGTAATTTATCAGGAAACACATCCGGAAACTCATTAACAATAGGAATATCTTCTAGCTTAGGTAAATTCTTTTCCATATCTACCACATGGGCCAAATAAGATTCGCATCCTTGTCTTAACAATCTTTTTGCTTGAATTATAGATAAGTATTTCTTTTCCTGTTTTTATCCTTGAAAAACTACTTCCTTATTATCCTTAGATCTTAACTTCACTTTCTTACTCTTACATTCTATATGAGCATCATGATCCACTAACTAATCCATTCCCAATATGATGTCAAATTCTCCTAATCTGAAGGGTATTGGGTTTGCAAGGAAATGACAACTTCCTAATTCAAGATCACAATTTGGCAAATTCGATCAACATATACTCTATCCTGATTAGCCACTTCAATAATTAAATTAGGTTCTAAAGGTCGGGTAGCATATTGCAATTTGTCAACAAAATTCTCAGAGATAAAAGATCTATTAGCTCCAGAATCCATTAATACTTTTACTTTAAAAGAATTTACAATAAGCGTACCTGCCACCACATCTGAATTCTGAATAACATCTTTCATTGTCATATTAAAAGTCCTTGCTCTTGGAGCTGGTGGAGGTGGTGGTCCTACAATCCTAAGAACATTAGCCTTCTGAACTGGCTCCTTGCAATCTCTTGCCATATGACCAACTTTTCCGCACTTGAAACATGTTAGATTTGACTTTACTGAAGTACTAGGGCACTCTGTCGAGTAATGGCCCTTCTGATTGCATTTGAAACAGGTAACATTGAGCTTATTGCATCTTCGAGGGTGCTTCTTTCCACAAGTTCTACAATCTGGGACTGGGGTTCTACCATTTCTGGCCGGTTGATTTGCCTTTACAAAAATATTTCCTTGGTTTCCTGATCCAAACTTAGATTTCTGAAACTTCTGGTTCCGATCAAATGATCCTTCTGCACCTTTTCCAAACTTGCCTCGAAATTTTGAACTTCCTTGCTCTTGACCTTTGTCTGTGTTGTCTATCTTCCTTTTCTTCCCTTCATTTTCCTTTTTGGCCATTTCATCTTCCTCTTCTATAATTCTGGCTTTTTGTACAACAGCTAGATAAGTTTTCATTCAAGAATAGCTACCTTACTGTGAATCCATCCTTGTTGAAACCTTTTAGCTTTCTTAGCTTCCGTATCCAAGTATTCTGGTACAAACCTTGCTAAATCTGAAAACTTTATCTCATAATCTATTACCGACATATCTTCTTGTTTCAATTCTAGAAATCTGAGCTCCAACTGATCTTGCATATAACTTGGTAAATAATTTTCCATGAACCATTCTATAAATTTCTACCATGTAACAATTCCATTTCCTTGCAATGTCTTTATAGAGTCCCACCAATAATTTGTCTCTTCTTTCAGATAGAAACTAGCATACTCTGCCTTCTTATCTTCTGCCACCTCAGCTAAAGTTTATAGCATTTTTCTATCCCTTTTATCCAAGAATTACCCTTAAGCGGGTCTGCAGATCCTACAAATTCAGGGGGATTGGTGGACTGAAAAGATTTGAATTTCCCGGCACTGGGTACTGGGTGTTCATTCATGTATACTTATAACCATAACCTATAACCTTTATAACCTATTCTGTTTTAGGGACCAAATCCTATAGCTCTGGTACCAACTTGTGACATCCTCAAACCCGAGGTCAAGGTTTAGGATTCACAACCACTTATTAATATAAAGTAATAATAAGTGAACCCCGAAAGCTACTAGGATCTAGACAGGATAAGGTATGAAACAGATTACAACTACTAATCAAAATAAAAGCCTTTAATTACAACTTGATTATACCAAAATAAATACAATTCTGACTTGGAATTGTTAGATAACCCACTGTATATGAACTGAAAAGTTACACCACCAAAAGCTAAACCGATCCTCTCACCAAATATCCTTCTACCTGATCTGGGATAGAGAATCTAACGGTGCGCAGGGGACCGTTATAGACACTTTTCCTGGCTGTACGTTTAAGTCTGGCCATCTTCTTGCTTAACTGCCAAGGTTAGCATAAAACAATACTGTGAGCAAATATGGCTCAGCAAGTAACTAAAGTTTTAATAACTGAAAAACTAATAATTATTATAACAATGTGCGCTATAAAAAGGTTCCAGGTATTTAGGGTTAAGGAATCTCAATCACCAGGTTGGTCAAGCTGAATGGTTTAAATAATTTCAAAACCTTTACTAATATAAGTCAATCAAAAACTTCCCTTTTGAAGTTTCAAGTCTTCTTTTTAATAAAACATTTAAATATGACATTTCTGAGAAATTTTCATATCGTTTGATTGGAGTGTATAAACTTTCAAAGTATAATGATACTGGTGATCAGCCCTTATTGACCTCCATCTGGTGATAAAGGTACCTAAGGCACTATTCTGGTCTTTTAAATATACTAGTCCATCTCTGGTTTAATTATACTCCGGTCCATCTCCGGGCTTCATACACTTGGCTGGATCGTTATTACCCCACCACTTACGCCTCCAATCTTTAGGATTTCAGTGAAAACCTTTATATTGGAAAAACTTTAAATAACCCAAGTACTTCGTTTACTGATGGCGGAATAACTCGAACAATTAGTTATCCGCTAAACCAGTAATAAAGAATCACAGTATGGAATATATCTGGATAGCGTAGTTGTCATTATCTATCCCACATAAAGAATTCACATTCTAGTAGAACAGTTACTAGAGTAATAGAGTTGCAACAAATTATAGATTATTTAACTGTGATGAGCTAACAAGAATACTTATAAAACAGTTCCAATTTTAAATATAAATAATTGACTATTCTGAATTTGGAATAGGGGAGAATCACTTGCCTTAACTGCATAGCTATCTGGTCTTTAACCATTTGTCATATAAATACTTCTTGAATTGGCTTTTGCATATCTATACATTACACGACAGACTATGTGTCCTTTACTCGCCACTTACTATGTTCTTCTCAGACCATCTCCGAGTCTATCCGTCTCTATAAAATAAAAGAGACTATTTTAACCATTCATACTATAACTCAATCGACATAATTATACGTCCCAACATCTAACTTCTACCCATACGTTAACCCCTTTTACGGAGTTATAATGAAAATTATATACTTCAATAGCTAACTATTGATCACATACTAGTTATTGGACGTAAGCACATAAGATATGTCACATATGACTCAGTTTTGTATGTTCGAAATCAAAATCGTGCCAAAACACGTTGTTTCTTAAAATACAAGTCCGCTAAGTGATTCATAAAATAATTATCCTACTTTTAGAATATAAAAATATGCTTACAAGTATTTTTAAAAGAGTTGGGATATTTTTCTGAATCTAACGAACATCGTTTCATCCAATTTGGACAAATGGTTCAATTGTTATCAAATTAATACGAATAAATCAATTAATATCTAAATTAATTGATTCTTTGAATTAATTAATCATTTTTCAAATCTAAGAATCAATTAAATCAGTTAAATAAATCAATTAACTATATAAAATAGTTAATTAATAAATTTAATCAATTAAAATTGATTTTTTTCCAAATTTTTAAAATTGTTTAAAAATAATTCATTAATTAACTAAATAAACCAATTAACTATTAAAAATAAATAATCGATTTAATTAATTAATAAAATGAATTTTAGATTTTCAAAATTTTTTAACACTGTCGTTTAACTAAATAAACATACTGTCGTTTCTTAACACTGGTGATAGCTTATGATATGCATCTATCCACGTCGTGCACATTCTTATCGACAAACAATACAAAAAATAAGATACCTCCAAATAATTCTGCTCATATACGCTTTTGCTCTTCGATCGATAATCCATCAGTCTACCAATATTTCGAAGTTCAACCATAATTCACTTTAGAATACATACTAACGTTTTCGGGTCCATCTCTCCTTTGCTGATCAATAAAAGCTCAGCTAAACATTGCGCAACACTTTTCTGAATGATTTTAACTCTAATGCGAACATCTGATTTCGTATTTGAGGTTCCTACAATTGTCCATAATGTCGTGGAGGAAACAGGTCGGCGCAACTCAAGGCTCTGTCCGTACATAAAGTCACACTTTCTTGTCGATTCTTAATATACCTAATAAGGTACAGTGTGTCACTCTTTCCAACTGGAAGTTTTGGCCCTTCAATACGCTCATCCTATCTTAATTATCATAACCACATCTAATACTCTCAACTCAACTCCACCTGAGTTTACTTAATACCTTTCTTATCTTATATGATCTTTCTATCTTATCTTAATCTCTACCTATTCTTGTTTCAGGGACCAATAACCTGTAGCTCTGATACCAACTGTGACAGACTCCAAATCCGGGGTCTGGATTTGGGTGCCACTAAACAACTTTAAATGACATAAATCTGAATATTATGCAAAAATATATATAAATGACCCCTCCAACTCTTGATCGAATACAGGTTATGGTATGAAACAAGAATCTAAAATATTCATATTTTCTATATTAACTAATTTGAATCTCATTACCTTTTATAAACTTCCTCATCTTTCTAACCGGAGACATCCAACTACCTGAAGCTGGAATCTCTCCACAATGCTGTCTACAGTGAGCTACTTACAGCTATCCACAGATATCACTGAAATGATAAGAAAATAATGGAGCAAGAGTGAGCCAAAAATGCTTAGCAAGTATGATATTTCATTCTTTAAAACTTTTCAAAACGATAATGTCATAACCGTAGGAATATTAGAATTTCATTTTGTTCAAAAGAAACCATCAATAACAATCTGAGCAATGATATTTGTGTCAATGCTCTATTAAGTACATTTTAACAATCACGAGACAACATTATATGCAAAACTGTAAAATCATTTAAATCTTTAATCTTTATTTGCCTTTATTGGCGATGAACAACAATAATCTAGATTGGAAACCAAATAAGACGCTACGTTGCAGCCGATAATCAGTCGCAAAGCAACGCCGGCAGGTTACGAGTATTTCTACTCGTCACCAGTCCACAAATCCTTATGGGTACCCTGGCACACATTGGCCAAAAATAATAAATCGCTGGGCCGGCGACACGGCCACTTACGCCTTCCAATCTTAAGAAGAGGAGTCGGTTCTATCAATCTCCTCATAAACCACTCGCCCTCTCACAGGGTCCGGAGTGATCTCATTTATTGATGGCGGAATAACTCGAACAGTTAGTTATCCGCTAAACCAATAATAAAGAATCACTGTATGGAATATATCTGGATAGCATAGTTGTCACTATCTATCCCACGTAAAGAAATCACATTCTAGTAGAACAGTTACTAGAGTAATAGAGTTGCAACAAATTATAGATTATTTAGCTATGATGAGCTAACAGGAATACTTATAAAATAGGTGCAATTTTAAATATAAACAATTGACTATTCTGAATTTAGAATAGGGGAGAATCACTTGCCTTAAATGCATTGCTATCTGGTCTTTAACCATTTGTCATATAAATCCTTCTTTGATTGGTTTTTGCCTATCCGTGCTTTACACGATAAACTATCTGTCCTTTACTCGCCACTTACTATGTTCTTCTCAGACCATCTCCGAGTTATCCGTCTCAATAAAATAAAAGAGACTATTTTAATCATTCATACTATAACTCAATCGACTTAATTATATGTCACAACATCTAACTTCTACCCTTACTTTAACCCCTTATACGGAGTTATTACGAAAATTATATACTTTAATAGCTAACTATTGATCACATACCAGTTATTGCACGTAAGCACATAAGATATGTCACATAGGACTCAGTTTGGTATGTTCGAAATCAAAATCGTGTCAAAACACGTCTTTTCTTATAATACTAGTCCGTTAATTGATTCATAAAACAATCATCCAACTTTTAGAATATGAAAATATGCTTGCAAGTATTTTTAAAAAGTTGGGATCTTTTTGTGAATTTAACGGACTTCATTTCATCCAATTTGGACAAATGGTTGAATTGTTATCAAATTAATACGTAAAAATCAATTAATATCTAAATTAATTGATTCTTTGAATTAATAAATCATTTTTCAAATCTAAGAATCAATTAATTCAATTAAATAAATCAACTAACGAGTTAAAATAGTTAATTAATAAATTTAATCAGTTAAAATTGATTTTTTTCTAAATTTTTTAAAATTGTTTAAAAATAATTCATTTATTAACTAAATAAATCAATTAACTATTAAAAATAATTAATTGATTTAATTAATTAATAAAATGAATTTGGATTGTCAAAAAAATTTTAAAATATTTCAATTTGTTATTCAAATAAATTAATTAATTACATAAGTAATTACCTAATTTAATTAAATAATCAAATTGAATTTGTAATATAATATAAAATTTAATTTCTCAAACAACTTTTTAGGACAAGATTTTAAGTTATGAAAATCAAAACCGGGTCGAACTAATTAGGAAAACGGGTCATGAATAATCCATTCTGTAATAACCCTAATTTTTGTAACTATTCAAAACCCTGATGAATAGTAATTTTGCTGATTAAGAAATATAATCAGGTCACACTATATAGGACGTCTTGGATGGAAATTCTGAGTCCGTA